>CAJNDV010034921.1:0-27574 GCA_905221635.1 Symbiodinium sp. CCMP2456 | reverse complement strand
AATGTCCAAAGTCTTGCCCGAAATGCTGCGCAAAATCGGATTATGACCTGCTGGAAGCAATAGATAGTCTGATGGCAACAAACCTGGAGTTGACTTCAAAGGACAGAGTTTGAACCCAGGGTTCGAACACACACAGGTTCTGGAACCCTCGGGAACTCTATTTTCCAACCCAGGTTCGGGAAACTCCATGTTCGAACCCGGATTCTGAACTTCCCCTCCAGAGTTTGAACCTAAGGAGTGGCAGAAGTAGCAGCAGTCGTCGCACAGTTGTGCTTGTGGTTAAACATTCCTCGTCGTCGTACCAGTAGCAGTCGCAGTTCTTGTGGTCGTTGTCGCAGTCGTAGAAGTCCCAGTCGTAGTAGTGGTAGTAGTAGTAGTAGAAGTTGTAGCAGTAGTAGAACTCGTAGTAGTACTTGTAGTCCTAGTCGTAGTACTACTACTACTACTACTACTACCACCTAGTAGTAGTAGCAGTAGTAGTAGTAGTAGTGGTAGTAGTAATATTCATCGGCCAAGGCGGACGCCAAGAAGCGACATGTCCAGGCGGCACATGCAGCCAAATTTATACATGACTTGTGTAAGCACTTTCCATCACTGTAAAACGCAAACTATTAGCACCCAGATCGTGTTGGCGATCCTGCTGTATGGCTCGGAATTCGCAGATGTATTTCCGATCACACCTCACAAAGTTAAGCAAAAGAGATTATAAGGTCCCAAGACAAATTTTTGACATCAAAAGCTCCTTCTACCACATGTTGGATCCCTCCGATGCAGATTGTTCCAACGAATACATGTCCCAGTCAGCATGTTCATACCCTCCTAACGCAACAGATCCGTGCTTTCCGAATGTCATATCAAGGCCACATCCTTCGGCACGCCGAATCGCTTGAACCTATGTCTACATTCAAAAAGTACATGCAGACCGTAAGTCGTAAATTACATAAAAACTTTGCCTCTGACAAAAACTTTTGACCAGTAATTCCTTTGTACCAATGGCCCACGGAATTCACCACGACATATACCACCATCCTACGGCCAGAGCTGGCGGCGGAAAAATTCCAGATATTTTGGTAACACAGACCTGTAGAGCACCTTGAGCCACCGAATTCACAATAGGAAAGCTTGGACTAATTTAGAGGTTTTACGTTGACCAGCTGAAAGGGCTGCTGACGAGTAATCTCACTTGTGGACTTGCTCTGCGCGACAGACGGAGAGGGCCACTCCTTCTTTTCCAAACGAGGCGGACCGCGTCCACGACCAGCGATCGAATGGGATGCTGAGGGGTTGGACTCTGCAACTGTCGTGCGCAAAAAGCCATGCTGAGCTAAGAACGCGACGCCGGCCGGGGTGGTGTGGGAAGTAATTATTTTCCATGTTCGCAAAGTACACGACCCACTTGTGGCAACGGATTCGATTGTATGGACCGGGGCATGTTTCTATCACTTGCGCAGCCAAAGAAAATCGTCTATTGGACACAGCGTGTTCACAATGCCCGCGAGTTGTAATAGCGCCCCGAAGTCCAAAGTTGACAAACCCATGAAATCCACAGGGATCTGAGGGAGGCCTCGAATCAGTGTGCGCGGATACCAGCCACAGGCAACTTTTTCGACGGTGATTTGATTGAAGCTGCCGTTGCCATGAACACACGGACAGTCATCATGCTTGTCATAAATGGGCATAAAATTTTACCTGTCTCGTCTGGCATATTCCCTGATTGGGTGGCGGCGATGATTTCGAAGAGATGTCGGCAGGGTCATTGGATGTGTGTTTCCCATGTCATTTTCTTTCTTGAATTTCGTTGTTCAGAAACAGGCGCTGGCCACCGGTCCACTTTTGTTCAAGGTGATGTCCACTGCTTCCTGCCGTTGCAGGCCTTCGTTTTATGACTCCTGTAAGTTCACGTGACATACACACTGAAGTCGCTGCACGTGATTCGAGCTGATGCCGGGTTCTGTTGGAGGATCGCGTGGAACACCAAGAAGAATCAGCAATGAAGAAGGTGCACCTGTGTGCATGTTTGCAGGCAGTTATGAACAGTTCATGTCCACAGCTTCAGATGCAAGCATGGCAACTACTGCGTTTCACTGTCCAGATTGGTGCTTTGTTTGCACAGCTGCTGGTTTCGACAAGTTCAACGCTGGTTGACGGCTCATGATTATGTGGTTCCCGGCCGTGTTTCCTGTTTCTCCCGCAGTGCTGGCAAATCTCAGGTCTCCAGAGGCGTAGTGAAGTTTGGACCCGGGAATTGTGTGCGCCGTTCCAATGAATCAAGGTCATGACTCTTTAGTCACAAAGTACAGCTCACGACAGGTATCTGCGTGGGTCGGGGAGGCTTCGCATTGCGTTGCATGGGCCTTAGCTCGTTTCGGCAAGCGGAGTGATCAAACGAGAACACAATCAGCAAAGGTACGCACGGCCTGTGGGGCCCAGCCAGCTTTTGCAGCATATGCTGGCATCTGAGCCTATTTTTTCAAAGTCTCGTGAGTCTCGTCGTGTCCGATTTTTTCGCATTGCTGAGGCAATCCGTGTCGTTTGTGTTGACGAGGCCAGCATTCCTTCGCACTGTGTTTGAGAGTTGTCTCACCTGGATATGTGCGTGGCATGCGAAACTGATGCTTGCATGGGTGTTGAGCAGGATTCAAAATTCTTGTTGTAGCATTGCAGCCGGCGGGGTCTGGCTTCGTGGCAGGATGGTGGCAGAGTGCTACACACGTTCCAGCAGGGCGGTTTCGATACAGAGGCCAGAACTTGATCTAGCATTTCCGGCTTCGTTGACAGCACAACAATGCGTACTAAGCCGCTAAGCTTTGAGCAGGAGACCTTCGACACAAACATCAAATGCCACCGGGTTGAAACTGGTGACTCGGTCCAGGCACCAGGGTTCTTCATGGTGAGCAGTAGAATTTTGACATGCTGTGCAGGTACCCCAGTTGTCTGTAGCAGCGACCAGCAAAGGGACTGCAGGCCGGGTTTGTCCTTATCAGCTGCAGAGACATGCTTCTTTGTGCCTTGATGTGCCTTGTGTGGAATTTTGGACTTCGGTTCAGTGCGATGTGGAACTCAGCCAAGGCTCTGCTGCAGGAGCCCAGCACTGGACCGCTGCCTTGCACTCAGCGCCCTGTTGGGCATTTCAACATCGTTTGTAAGTGATTGGTCCTCGTCAGCCCTCGTACGTTCCCGCGAAAAGCTCGCAATCACAGGCAATCCAGAAATGTCACCACATGCACGTGCGTCCTGCATGCTTGTGCATATCAAGAACTGTCGGAGAAATCGCCTGTGCAGAGTCGTTCGTGATACAAAGATGCTGCCTTTCCAAAACACGACGCGGGGGGCTGTTTGGTTTGGCGGGTTCACGGGTCCCGATTCTGCTGTTATTCCTTCAGATGGGATCATGAAGTCTTGTGCTGCAGAGGATACGAGGTATATACTGTGCAGCCCACTGTAGGATGTCGATCTGGTCGTCACAGAAGGCCAGCTAAAACAACGATTCTGCCTGACAGTTCTGCTGAGGCCGCGGGTGCTGCAGCAAATGAAGTCGCTTGGCAGTTGCTCATGGCAGATACATGCGGTCAACCCCTTTCTGATCCCGTGCATCTGAAGGCTGCCTCACAACACCTGAGCAAGCTGGAGAGCCAGGTGTGACCATAGTTCAGCTCGTGCTGATATGTCCGTGAAGTGGGGCAAAAAACATGTTCATAGGGCTTTCGCTCTAGTAGCTCTGGATGCAGGTGCAGTTGCTGACAAGCAATGAGATTGAGATGAAGCGTGAAATCGAGGAGCTGCAGGCGAGGCTCAATGGATCCGAATCCCGGGCGCTCCGTGGAAGAACAGAGGAAGGATCGCGCAGCAACACACAAGCCTTGGACAGCGTCGCAGCCACCCTCGCTGCTGTGAGTGCTCCGAATCCGCAGAGCCAGCAGAACCTCGCTGGTCACGCACACCCTGCGAAACCGGCGCCGTCTGCGATGCAGCCCGCAGCGCTTGCATCGCGTGTACACATCACAGCGGCAAGCCCCAGCACTGCCAAGCCAATAGCAGCTCCGTCCCCGCCTCAACGCAAGGCAGTGCAGGTCTTTGTCGTTTAGTGCATCTGGCAGCGGTGCTGAAGGGCCACAGTGGCGGCATTCGCCGTACAAGGCTTGCACAGCCCGTGCTTTCGATGGACATTGCTTTGCAGTTTGAGCTGCATATTGGAATTGCCGGAGCACCTGCTTGAGACAGCGGTCTCGAGCTTGTGCTCATTGGCATGTCGATCCGTTACGTTTCGGCAAAGAGAAACTTCCGGATTCGATTGTGGATGTGACAAGAAACTTTTTGGGCAGCTGCCACTTTTGCCTCGCTGCAGATCCGACAATAGCAGCATCTGCAGAGAACGCGGCTCAGGAGGCGGAGAAGGCTTGGCTTCACGTGTCTTAGTGGGGCCATGAGCTGTTGATGGCAACTCACAAGGCGGCAGCGGAGGCAGAGTTGGAAGCACAAGGTCGCACGCTGAAGAAGCAGCTCCGGGTCTGGAAGCAGGATTTGCATTGGAATCACCTTCTTGCAAGCATTGTGGCGCCTAGGTGCGCAGTCTCTGGCGCCGCTGCCACAGCGAAGCAGCGAAGCATAGAATCTAGCAGCCATCGATGTTGCATCAAGGCCGGTTAAGCTGACGGGCAGCGGTGCAAAGGAAGACTTGGAGGCTTGATATCGACAGCAGATCATCTAGGAGAAATAGGCCAGCTGGCGAGTGAAAGTCCACTTGTCCGCTACCAGCAACGACTTGCCATGTGCTTGACAGGATGAGAAGCTCGTGAGTCTCATGGACGATGGGGACACAGGCAACCGTTGTTGCGAGCATCGTGTCTGTGTAATGTGCAGACAATATGTACGGCTGCAAGGCGACGATGCGCCATGAGCTTATCAGTTTGCCTCCTGTGCCAATGTAGCCGACGCTTACATTGCAGAAGTGTCCGAGGTAGGCATGCCGCCGTGATAATAGTCTGGAATAGTCGAGATTGCCTAGTTGTGAAGTGTTTCGACAAAGGAGCCCGATCGGAAGAACAAGTTGCGCAGATATCATGAAGTACGTCATTGCGATGCATTGAGCATTCTCGGTATAAGTTTCACTGCTGTAATGCTCCGCAACATTTAGCTTGAAATTGGAGTTGCTCGATTGCCGGACTCGACAGGAAGGACAGCTTCCAGCATCTTGCAGACATGGGAAACGGTGCTTCTGCTGCCGCGGGCTTGGCCGCAGCTGCAGGCAAGATGGATGAAAAGGAGCTGAAAGACGTCGTGGCAGCTTTGGACAAGGACACGGCCGACAAGCTTCGTAAAGCCCTTGGCGCTGGTGAGGAGTCGAAACAGACTTTGCCAGAGCACATGAAATGTGCCATTTGGCTTTGGGATGCTGCGTTGACAAAACAAGAGCTCGGCAAGTGTGACCTCGAAGGCGGCATCCCTGACATCACCGGCAAGGACCTTCTGATGGGCAGTGCAAAATTCGAGAAGACCTCGGACCAGGAGAAGGTGGACAGCATGGTTAAGAAAGTTTGCCTTCAGTTCTTCCAAGACCAGTGTGCTGCGGAGAAGCCATATGAGCCGCCGGCTGACTTGAAGAGGCATTGTGCTTACCTGTGGGATATAGCTGCCGTAGAGGAGTTCCTTGGCGAGATTAAAATCAAATCAGCAGCAATGGGTGGCAAAATGATGCTGACTGATGGGCAAGTCAATTTCACTTCCTCCGAACAGGAGAAAGTAAAGGATGTGCTTGGGAGGGTTGGCCGCATGTTCATGCAAGATGTGGCAGCCTCTCAGTGATGTTTCATCCGGGCCCACATAACGTGAGCCAAGTTTCATCTTTGAAAGCAGATGCCCTGCGTGCCTGTCCAGCGCAGACTGAGAGCATGTAATTCAACCTTGAACCGAAGGCAGGATCTGCTCTAAGCATGTGCCGTCTGAACATCCCAAAAGGGCCAGCTCATGTCATGTTTTGGTCTAGTGTAGTGCCTGCTCATCCAACTGAGGCATCTGCGAACTCGCAGCCATTTGTTGCCAAGAAGACATTTGCAAAACGAAATACGGTTCACTCAACCATCCGATCGCTGTTCCCATGAAATGACACGCAGTCCAAGAGTTGCAGGTGTTCTGTACAACCCGGGTCTGGCGAGCATTCACATGGATGCTGCCCTCCGTTGGTTGGATGATGACACCGCTGTTCGATCATGGCTGGATTGCTCTGAGCGCAATCTACCTGAGCTGCTGAAGTCTGGTGGCGGTTTCGCGCCTCGGCCAGATCAAAGTTTTAGGTCTGGCGAAAGAAAACCCATCTGATGTGACATGCAGGCAAAAATCCGTGGTTTCTTGCCGGAGAATGTTGCAGAGGCCGTTTGCACGTCCTTGCGCGGCCTGCGTAGCTGGGAACGAGCTGGTGAGGGTGGCTGCGACGATCTCGTGACTTGCCTGTAAATTTAGAAACAAGCGGTGCAGGCGCAGAACAGCTTCGCCACAACCTCGATTGATTGTAAGGGGCAAGCCTCCAAGGCCGTAAACCCCGTCTTCAGGAATACGAAGATCGTGTACGGCACCGTTTCTGGATAGCAGATGTGGAAGGCGACGAGATTCTGCTCGGCGCTGCACGCGTGTTGGCAAGGCCGTCGGACAAATCCAGGTTAAGACATGCTCCATGCATGCACGAACCAGCTGCAACAAGGTTCGACTGCCACAGGCTATTTGTTTGACTTTCCCTGTTACAGCTGTTGTCTCAGAAATCGTAGAGCGACCTTGGATGCTCTGGGGTGCGAAGCATGTTTGGAGGCTTCTTCCAGACACTTTGCCGAACTTCTCGGCTGCACGTTACGACGGCGCGGATCACATTGCTGCACATGATGATCTGGTGCCAGAAGCTTATACTACTGAGGAGGTCAGCCAGGCCAGACTCCAGATTGCATCGTTGCCTGTTTTGTCTATTGTGCTGCTGATAACAACCGCCTGTCAGGTGCGACAGGCCTTTGGAAGCAGCAGTCTGCAAAGCGCAGTTGAAGTGTGGAAGAACTGGAAAGATTCAGAAAAGCAACATGCCTCACAGTTGGAGGCCTCGCTTTGGGACCCAGGTTTGTTAAGATGCGCAAAAGATGTCTCCTGTGCCCTGTGCGTCCATGCAGGCAGCCTTGCAGAGTGAAGACTTGGCGGCAGTACGTCAAGCAGTGGCCGCAGGAGCGAAGGCTTCAGAATCGGTGCCATATCGGCGATGGGTAGCAGCTGCGTACTACTTGAACAAGGACTGGTGTGCTAAACAGTGCTTCGCGCGTCAAGGCATCGCATTGGCGAGGACTGGGAGGCATCCTTCGGCGGCCAGTTTACAGATCTGTCGAACCCGAGCTGCTCGGGCCAGAAGTCGCCGCAAAGCAAAGCTGTCAACTTGCCGAGTCTGTTGAGGCATGCCTTCTCATCACGTGCCAGAATTCAACACGCTGGTGGTTTTCGAAGTTCCCCGACTCCACAGTGTGGAAGCCGTACATGGCACCCGTGCTCGATACTCATTGTTCGGCTGGTGGCTCCTGGAAGACACACAGAGGCATGGATCACACGTCTCAGGACTTGTTGTTTTGTGTCGTTACCTTCCGACCTGGTTGCCAGCAGGTGCAGAAAGAGGACCAAGCGGAAGCTCGTCTCTAGTTCCAGCCGTCCAAGAAAGGCGAAGAACGCTTCTCTATAGCAGACCTCCTGACTTCTCCCGTTCGTGTGAATGCGGCGATCTCCAACTTGCCTTTAGATGGAGCTCCAGGATGTCTCCGCATCAGCAG
This sequence comes from Symbiodinium sp. CCMP2456, assembly GCA_905221635.1. Classification (NCBI taxonomy): domain Eukaryota; class Dinophyceae; order Suessiales; family Symbiodiniaceae; genus Symbiodinium; species Symbiodinium sp. CCMP2456. The sequence continues at coordinate 19,787 of CAJNDV010034921.1, read as the reverse complement.
CTTGCAATGTGCCCACTCGCTTAAGATTGAAGAGCGACGCAGCTTCTTTGGTGTTCATTCATGGAAGTTCATGCAGAGAAACAGCCCACAGCATTGTTGGGGCAATGATTGTTCAGCATGTCCTAGTGACACGAGCGCGGACCAAGTAGCAGTGATTTGTCAGCGTGAGAGATCCAGATTCGGAGGTGTTCCATGCCATCTGTTGTAAAAACCTTTCGGCGGCGATGCTGACCCGCCAGTGCGGGCGGTTGTCATGGTCCGGCTGCTGACACTTCTTCTTTGTTGTGCATATGTTGAGGCCTCGTGGTTGCGAGCAGGGTGGTCGCTAAGGAAGAGATTCAAACGAGTGCCTTAGTGTTGTGCTCCAACTTGCAGTCGCCCTATTGCTTCCCGGTTCGAAAGCCACTGACACCCAGGGGGCCCTTCAGGTCTTTCGGTTGGTGGGGTGCTTGAGTTTAGCTTATTCCAAGTTGATAGCCTCTTACTTTCAAGGATTGACCTCTCCAGGCTTTCATAGTCATGGCTTGATGACTCAGAGTCTTACCTGCCATCGAAGCTAGCTGTAGAATTTCTAGCTTTATTTATGCTTGCTGTTTGAAGCCAGCCGGTTCTAAGCGCCTGTCATCGCCAGTAAAGTTATCCATCACATCGTACGTTGTGTTTCGTGAAGGAAAGTTCTCCCAAATATGTGAAGCATATGTGCTAGTGCAGAGACGTCGATGACTGTGATAGATGGTCACTGTGAGTTTGAGCTCTGCTGAGGTGGCCGAAGCACAGCAGCGTTCTCTCAGCACAGGGACACTGTCCTTCGCCCAGGCTGATTGCTTGAAGTGTATTAGATCCTTGGACGTGGCTTGCCTTTCCGTGCTGGCAGGTGTTACCCGGCAGTGTGCTTGTCGGCGAAACTCATTTACTTCAAGTGCGGCTCAGCTGAACTTTAGATGAACGGGGGCCATCCTCATGATGGACCCGCTTGCCCACAAGTCTCTGTGCAGTACAGCAGCATCTGCTTGGTATACGGTAAGTAGACCAACCACCGCAGCAGCGGTCGCGGATGCTTCAGCCCGAGGGACCCGTCATGTGAGGAGTAGCCCCAAGCAGGGTGCAGTGTGATCGGTGCTCTTCCATGCAGCGCACGAGGAAGGAGTGCATCCTCTCACCGGATGGCGAAAACGGCTAGGATCTTGAAATGCCTGCGAGAACTGTTGCCATCGCACTCTGGAGAGTCGCCTTCTGGAATGCTTCTGCTTCTAGTCTATAACGCCAGCCGCCGAGAATCGCACATATCTGCAGAATACAAGCCGGGGCATGCAACTAGCAGTCCTATTGGAGCCATGCAGAAAGAGAATCAGTGGGTAGTGTGTGCAGCCATTGGGAGCTTGCCTCGTGCTGGCAAATTAGTAACTTGGTGTTCAAGCCCAGGTTTTTCACTGCGGGACAGACGGTCAACGATGCAACAGTTGAGGTTGAGGCGCGTCACAGCGGCAATGCAGACGTGAGACATTCCAGACTCCAGACTATCAGCAGCTGTCGAGAATAGTCGAGATATCTTGTGGGTGTGCACGCTGGACTTTAGGCGCCGCCTGGCTTTGCCTTCAGCCCCAGCTGCACCGCCGAAGAACTGCCGGAGACCATTTACAGGACGCTTTGCATTGCTGTGACTGCACTGTGGGCTCATATCCCAAGCAGGAATGGAGAGACACCGGACTCGGTCGTCATCGAGAGATTTGCCATTGTCCAGGTCGGGCCATCGACTTTGCAGTGTCTATGGGCTGTGTGGGTTGGTGTGTGTCCAGACGACAGCAGTGATGTGGCATGTCTGTCGGCAACGGGTTCAAATCATGGAAGCCCATGATCGGAGGTTCATGGACCATGTTTTCGCATTGACGTCCCTGTGTAGTTGGCTTGAAAGCATCCCTGCTCTACATCCACTGAGGCCCAACCGTCCTAACTACACCGATGCATGTGCTGAGCTGGTCTCGAGCTGGCAACATGTAATCGCTACCTCCAGTATGTAGCAGTTTTTCCCAACATCAAGTTTTGGTGAGCCGAAAGCGTATATGTTCGATAACGGCAGCCGGCATGTCGAACAAGGATTCGCAGGCACGGTGCTTTTGCATGCTTTTGCCTTGGAGATGCGAGCCAATTACCCCATCCTGCGCTCCGTTGGCAATGAGTTAGCCTGCAACCTGCTCAAGAGAGAGATGATGGCCTCAATACGAGATGAGAATGTTGTAGACTCATGCGTTCTCTCGTATGGATCCTGGAAGAGACACTGTGGTTTTCACGATAGTGAATGGGGCCTACACTCGCAAGCCTCTGAATCACCGCCTCTTCGTCAAGCCACAAATTGAAGCGATCCGAAACGGTGGTGTGCGGATCCAGAGGGAGCCTGCTCTTAAGCCGGGGGAAAGCAGGGTTCTTTTTTCGGAAGACGAGCTGGTGGGTAAGTTAAAACATGACAGAGGATCGCGGCTTGCTTCGGATGTCTTTATGCCTGTGCTCGTGCGCTGAGTTCGTAACAGAGCTTGACGAAGCGAAAATTCGGTGAGAGAGGTTCGCTGGACTGCGGCGCTGCAGTCCTGCCCACTTGTGGCAATCCTTCGCGGTGTTGCGCCGACAGAGGCAGCACATGTCGGTAAGGCTCTTGCAGAAAGCGGATTGCTGCTTGTCGTGATTTTGTTCCGTCTGTTCGTCGTTGCATGGTCGGCTTACCACATTTTGGAATGACACTTTGTGCCTTTGCAGTTTGCAGCAGCCGACATCCCAGGACAATCCTGGAAGTTCCCTTGAACTCGCCGCAGGACAGACTCCACTTTCATCTTGTTGCGGGCCTCTTCAGTATCGCTAGGACGTTGCAATGTGTGGTCAGCACGGGTTGACGCCTTCTTGATAACTGCTCTGCAGTCCAGTTTGGCTAGACAATGCGGCGTCTGCGGGCAAGACGTGTGGAGGGGTTGTGAAATTAGAGATGCAGTGCTGTTTTCCCGGCGCGAGAGGCTCTGCAAAGCATTGCACTTCTCGTCCAACATCTACCGAATGCCATCGTCGGTGCCGGCACTGTCCTGAGCGCTAAAGAGGCAGGCTGCCCAAAGCTTGGTTCGTAGGCCAACGCAGAGTCTGGAAATCAGCATCACAGGTAGATGAAGTTCACGCTGTGGGTGGCAAGCTCATTGTCAGTCCGAACACGGACCCGATCGTGATCCGGAGGACCAAGGAGACTGGACGTTCGTTTCGTTGTCGGCCGGGAGGATCGCGTTTTTCCAACCCTCAATCCACCCACCGAGCAGCAGTCCACGAGCACAGCACAGGCGGTATTCTCGACTGGGTTCGGCCAAAAGGCATGCCGCGCAACAGTTTGGCTAGCATGTGAGCCTTGTGCCAGTTCTGGCGGCTGTTGCTCTTGCTGCGTGCAGTATGAACACGTCGGGCAAAAACAGATCAGTTGCTGGAACAGGAGCTTGGTCTCATCAGCTTTCCAGGTGTTTGCACGCCTACGGAAGCCTTCGCAGCTATACGAGCTGGTGCAGATGCACTGAAGGCAACCTGTGCTGACTTCTCAGTGCAAAGTTTGTCCTTTGGTGTATAAGGGGATGCACAGGCCTTTCCCGGAGAGCAACTTCCGCCCAACATCATCAAAGCGTGGAGAGCAGTTCTGCCAAAAACTACATGTCTTATGCCTGTTGGATGCTCGGTGGCATGTGTCGTACATCGATTTCAGCTTGATGCGGTACGTACGATTTATCCGTCGTTTCAAGGAGGAGTGTCCACCGAAAACATGGCAGCATACCTCGAGGCAGCTTGCAGAGTGCAGCGGTTGGAAATTCCACACTTTTGCACCGATGTGCAGGCTGGTGCGAGTGGTTTCGGAGTTGGCACCGCCCTGTACCAAGCCGGTGACACGGCAGACACTTGCCGCAAGAAGGCCGGATGCAAGATGCAGTGCCTAACAACTTCCCTGACTGTCACAAGCAGGCGCAGGCTTTTGTTCGCAAGTATCGGGAGCTGGCCAAAGATGCTGCTGGTGACGTGGATCCTCCAGCAAAGCGGCCAAGAGGCGCGACGACCACCTCATTCTCATTTCATGTGAAGCTGCCTGGATCCGAGATTCGTCTTTGTTTGTGGGTGCCTCTCCTGGCGGCACTTTGCGAAGCTGTACAAGTCAGGTCTCGTTCTCACGAAGACGAGAAGTGGGGCTTCTTCTGGGAACCCGAGGTGCTGGAGTCACAGTCTAGTTGCAAACAGCTTCATACACTGCCACTGCTTCGTCCTAGATCCTGAAGCAAACCAACCGCCGTGTTCTCCGCAGCGTTGTCGTGCGGGTCTCAGATCGACGGGATCTCAGCAACGTCTCCAAAGCAACAACGAGATGTGATTTGCTTTGAGGCTGCGCCTGGGAGCCCTTTTGACATGTGGAACCAGGAGAACCCGCACCTGGCGGCAGTCGAGGGTGACGAGCTGGTCCAGGTGTTGAGACTGAAAACATATTTCTTTGCAATCCCGGTGGCTGAGAGCATTCTGAACGCAGTAAGATTCAAGAAGTCTGTCTGCCCAGTGTGTTTATTTGCCACCTTCTGGCGCCAAGGTGAATGAAGGAGGCAAATCTGCTCCTGATATCGCACGGGAGCTCAAGCTCGGAACTCAAAGCGCGGTCATGTGATTTTGGGTCAACGGTGCAGGGTTTCGACAGGCTTTTGCCATATTATTTCGACTCATTTGGCTTGATTCCTGGCTCAGTGGCTTGTGGTGTCCGTCTAGGTGTGACGCACTTCAGAGATTGAATTGCACAGAAGAGTGCCCCTGCTTCCCTGCATCTTGTCGTCAGCTGCGCGAGTGAGGAACCTGGAAGCTGTTTGTGAGTTTGTTCGCGAGCGGGACTCGGTTTTTGCAAGAGCTCCGATGCTTCGACAGCTGGCCGCAGTGGTTTGGATCAGGTCAAGCCGACTGCGGCCAGGCCCCAGGTCCAGAACACCTACCAGAGGAGAAGCCACATGGAACAAACTTTTTGGGTACTTTTTTCCTCCTAGAAGTCAAGTCAAAGAAGCATTGGGAAGCACTTGTGATGCACAACTTTTCTTTGCACTGAGGTTGAGAGGTGCTGGTGGCGCAAGACGTGTGATGTCTGAGGAAGAAAAGGGCCTCTGCAACGGCACTGTCGGCTTGTGAATAGGTAGGCCTTGCTTCGACAAGTTCTTTTTGCAGGGATGCTTTTCCCTCGCCTCCCCACCCAGAGTGGCGGCCTCGGATGCATTGCCATTGGAGCATTCAAAGGTACCGGATTCGGCCAAGCGCTGTGGAGTGCCGCAACGGATGTTTGCTGTTGGATCAGAGGTGCATGTGCTGCTTGGGCGCCCGATTCAGCAGGCTGGGTAATTTCAAAGCAGTGCTGGCAAAAGTAGGAATGAATGTGCGAGAATGAATCAGGGAGTCTCGTACGCTTTTGGCATCATGGTGCAGAACCCCTCGAGCCAGAGCTCGCAGGAGGACACGTTGCTGTCTACTGCGCATGTTGGCAAGCCATGTGGCAAGCCCGCAGAGCCTTCTTCAACAGCAAAAACGGGCGGGACGCTTTGACCAAGTTGGGAATGAGAAAATGCTGGAACTTGAACCCAGGGATGGTAACAGGAAACTTTGTTTCAGGAACTGGCTCGAAACTGTTTCAGAAACTAGGCGCGCTGTATCAGGAACTGGGGGGAGGCCTGTAACAGCGACCGGGGGGGGCTGTAAGTGGAACTGCCCCTCGAACACACGCCTTGCACTCGCCTCTTATTACGCACCTGAGGGTTTAGGGTTTAGGGCTTTGAATATCGGTTAACCATAGTTCTGCAGCAAACCATGAGAAACCCCATGGGTTTTGTTAAGATTCCTACTGAAACCATGAAATCCTTTCAACACCCATGGGTCTTTAAAGGTTAACGGGGTTATAGGGTATAGGGCGTAGGGCAGGAGAGGAGGAGGAAGGGGACAGGAAGAGGAACGGCAAGATTTTTGTGTTAGAGTATAGGGTTTAAGGGTTAGCGGCTTAGAGTTGAGGTTCAAGGGTTTAAGTTTGGGCTTCTAAAGCGTTTATAAGGTCTGAGGGTTCCAAAGGGCTTTCAAAGCTTATACAGCGCTTATAAAGGGCTTCTAAGGGTTTCTTATCAGGGCTTGTCAAGCCTGTGGAGTTATACAGGGCTTACACGGGGGGCTCTTGTAAGCTTCGAAGGGTTTGATTGGCGTTGTAAGGCTTTTAAGAAAGGCTTCTGAGGCTTTGAAGCGCTTTGTTTTAGAGGTCGAAGGGCTTGAGCTCAAAGTCTCAACCCAAAACGCTGTTTCGGTTTCATTGCCCGGCTGGTTTCCGTTGCAACAGGGTTGCAACAACGGTATTCTTTCAAGACTTGTTCTCAACCCTCAAAACAAAAGACGGCAGCCGGCAATCAAAGCCTGGGGATGCAACAATTATCAAACCTCCTTTCCATCCCATTCAGGGAAGCAGAATATCGCAGGGCGAATCGGAAGGATCTGTGAGTCGTGCCCAAACACGCCAAACACCCTGTAAAACAAAGAGAGCGAGGCGTTGCATAATCGCACCGACATTGTCAACACTGTTACATAAGAGCGATTTCGAAAGTTTCCCCGAGGCAACTTGTCCGACAACACCGCAACTACCAGTGAGAACAGCTCAGCCACCAGATATGTAGACAGATTTTCAAAAACGGGTTCTTCGAAGCTCGAGAAGACACAACGAGACGGAAGGGCAAGTCCAGAGTACTGACCATCTTCAGGCGGCATCGGGCTTCTAGGAGCCCATGGGCAACATGGTTGTAAGTCTGATTGTTTATCGTTGAGTCACTCCCAACTTCTCTTCAGAAACATCAGGCTCAAACTTGTAGAGTCGTGAAGCTCTGATCCAATGGTCCAAGCAGCAAAGGATACCAGGAACAAAGTGAAAGTAGCAGACGCCTTGAAAAGCTACGTGGGGAGCGAATAGAGGCAAGATGGGTGAACAAGGAGGCAATTAAGGATCCCACAGCCGAAAGCACCATGCCGACTCGCCACACCAGAAGTGAAAGGGAGACCAGAAGAGAGACAATAACAGGCGTGTGTCCAGCAATCGACACCACCGCCACCGCCGCCATCGCCACTGCCGCCACCGCCGCCACCGCCACCACCACGACCACCACAGCCGCCAAACTTCAAGGTGCGTGCCGGTGTCCTCCTCAGATGTGGCAGATGCTGTGGAACAGAGCAGACGAGTCGCAGTTCAGCTGTTGAGACATGGTTGGAAATGCATAGCATTGCGAACAGTGACAATGGCAAGGAGTGCTTTAGACTGTCGCAAGTTCCAGGAGCAGCTTCAGTGGATGGTGAGGACACTGACTAGCGCAACAGTGGTGTGCGCGGTTGCGAGTGTGGCCGACTGTTTACAGTCTTTGCTGCTCTACTTGTCGATGGTTTGGCTGAGGACCCGGGACAGCAGCGACCTAGTCGTGGAGGTGGATACTTTGCTCTAACATGACCTGTCTTGCATTGAGTCGACCGTGTGGTTGCAGGAAAGTTCAGGAGGTGCCGCCTGGCTGGATGCCTCTGCCAGCGACAGTCCTGGCCACACCCTTGGCCGTGGCACGTTCCAGAGAAGTGCAGAGAAGCGACCAGAACTGAGGTAAGATGTGGGGCCTTTCCACGTCTGCGCTGGATGCTCCGACTCTCCGATGGGGTTGGGACCTTTGAGTGCTCTGAGACTCTGACTATAACTTCTCAACGGTGCTTTCGGGCTTCAGGAGAGCTGCTGCCTTTCTACATCACGTGGCCGGGCTGGAATGGCTGGACACAGCTTGACGTGGACGTTGCAGAAGCCAAGCGCGACTGGCCAACTCGAACACTGAGGCTGAATACGGCTTATGTTACGGTTCTTCCCATTCAGGTGCCGTAGCTCGTCTGCATATTTCTGCATGAAATTCGAGTGCCGGCGCAGCCTACATTTCGAGTCTGCGGGGTTGGACGTTCGGAATTTTCAAGGTTTGACTTGTCCACGCCGATGCGGTTTACCGCTCCGCTTGGCTGGATCTGGGAACCTGCCGTGGTGGCGAGCGGCTTCTGGCAGGAGTTCAGAGGGGCTTCTGTATTGGGGCAGAACGATGAGACTCGGTGCAGGACGCTGCCTTTGGCTCCACAGCAGCTTTGCCTGGGAACGTGGCTTGACAGACACCTCAGCATTTGCTACTCCGCCTCCGCCTCCTCCTCCATTCTCCGTCTCCATCATGTCCAACATGGGTGAGATTCGTCTGCTGACTGTAGCAGCTCTGCCTCTACACTTGCGCATGTCATGCTGAGGCAGTGCCTACGGTCTCCGACGACATTTTCCTTTCATGGACAACGCATCTTGGATCGTCTTAGGACGAACGGGGGTGCTTGTTCTGTGCTCTGGGTCAGACCTGACTTCTAGGCCTATGGCCTTCGTGAGTGGCGAGATTTACGGCTTTCGAGTCCCTGTCCGAGTGCCCAGATGGCCTTCAACAGGAGCGAAGAAAACGACTTCTTTGGGAGACTGCTTTGGTTCTGCTTCACATGCAGGCGAAGTACAGGGGTTGCGTAGCCAGATAGGAAAGCTGGGCATGTTGTGTGGCAGAACTGAGACGAAAAGGAGCGCAAGTGAAAGTAGCGGAGTCCGCTAGTCCGTCCGCAGGAGCTGATTTCCTCCTTGAGCTCGGCAACTGGAGTGGGACTGCTGATGCCGGGCAGCGGCCGCTGGCAGCCCTTCGGCCGACACCAGTTGGGCGGCGCTTGTTGGCGAGCCATATATACTTCGGGGTGATGACTGCAGATCACTTCTTCAAAGATGAACCGATAGTCTCAACAGCAAAACAAGCGAAGGTTTTGCTCCCGGGACCTTCGCTAAGCGCAGCGTCTCATCTGCAGTATGAGAACATGCTTAATGTCTGCGTGACAGAACTCGACGCCAAGGTGCGAGGGGCATGGGTTGACTATGTCACAGGACGAGTTGGAGAACAACATGGAGCCGCCTGGTTGCTTTTTAAGCACAAGCTGTTGCTGCCGGAATCTGTTCGCATAGTGGTCGGAAGGCAAGTCTCAAGTCCTCCTTTGTGCCTTCGCTGTACGCCCGCAAGGGTTTGCAAATCAGACGCTGAGGTGCGGGTACAGCTCACAACGACGACGCCAATTTTTGCCGGAGGCGGTTTCATCTTCGAGGCATCGGCACACGGCAGGTGAGGTCTAGCCAGGATTTTCCTAAGGGTCGGGGGTGCAGCATCTTGGTGTAGGTTGATGTGTTTTGGTCATGGGCCGCGGTGCTACTTCCGTTCGAAGATGTCAGTGCTCTGGGTCTGCCGGCACTGGAAAAGAACTTGACGGTACGCAAGAAGATGGCGTTGTCTGTCATAGATGAGCCAATTATCTGCTGCTTCGGGAATGACGCGCAGGGCGGTGTTGCGACGAGGCGGTTGCGTTGCAGCTGCCCTGGCACAACAGGCATCACGGGGTCTGGTGCGGGAGGTGGTCACTGCCGGTGCTGTGAAGTTGATGGTAGGTGTGGTGGTTTGCGGAAGGGTGTGTGTGTGTGTGCCATGAGCCTCAAGCAGTCCTGTCAGCTTGTGCAGATGGCTACACCTGCGCCGTGCAGAGCCTGTTCTCGGGCGAAATCCTGCTTAGAATTGTGTCCACGAGGCCTTCGGCCGAAGTGTTCAGATTAGGAGCCGTCCCTTTAGTATCTGCCAGAGCCCGTTCCATGAGCTTGGTTTGCTGGTCATGACATGAAGCTTCAGGGGGTTGCTGGCAAGCCCGATAGCAACAGATGACACACCTGTCGACACGGTGGTGTACTATCGAGACCTATCGGAACAGTATGCAGCATGCAGGCTGAATGTTTCTGCTTGTATTGGTAGTCTTGCTGCACCATTCATGCACGGAATGTTGCTAAAGACTGCATGGCCAGGGCGCTCCTCGCTGGGACCTACTCCTTCCCCTTCCTCTGCACGAACCCACCCAACGCTGTACCTGCAGGCGGGCGTACTCACAACTCACAACAACGTTATCAAAGGTTGATACTGATTCGGCTTGAACGACCACTGTTCTGCTGCTTCTGCGGAAGCGGCCATCCTGGGTCCATACTTCGGCACAGCCCGGAGCCCCGTGCCCGTGTGATATTCTTCATTACTGTTAGACTCTTCCAGCTTACTGCGCTTTCTTGAGATCCGCTATACTCGCTGTTCTTGCGGTGCTCGTGCATGTGTTGTATTGAAACACCGCTATGAGTGCAGCTTCTTTTTGCTTCGCTCAGCGTCCCGGCCTCTGCAGGCTCTTGGAGGTTCGCCACGTATCAAGACCCGGAAAACTATCCGGATGCCACTGAGGCTTGGACACGACGTTAGTGAAGACGGCCATGGCCATGTAGAGGAAATCCGTCAGGTGGACACTCCATCCACAGTGCCAGGATTTGCCGTTCAGGCTGGTGACCTTTCAAGTTTATGCCCATAGGCTGAGTTTTTTCCACCGGCTCCTGTGTTGCTGGTGCAGGAGGCCTTGCAGCATTTCGAGCGGCTTCCAGCCGCGATCACTTGGTCCTTCGATCCACGTCCCCTCAGGTTGCATTGACCATCATTTTGCCGTAGCACGCATGACTCAGCATGACTGCGTCGTGGCCACACAGGGACAGCTCTACCATCCTGGCCTTTACTCTACCCGGGAACGGTGTGCTTCCCAGTAGTGCGCGGCTGCGCGGCCCGGAGGCCCGGCTTGCCGTGCAGAAATCCCGTGCCAGCCCCCGCAAATTTCCTGTTCGTGCAGGTCCGGTCTGTCCAGACGTTTCTGCATACTCGGTTTGAACTTCTGGTAAGAAAATCATGACAGGGAGGGTGACTACTTCAGCGATTCCTAGTGTGTCTGTGTGTAAGATCTGGACATGGTGGCGCATCTATTCAGCTGTATTGTGTGGTTCCAGGCATCTCGGACAAGTGTCATAAAGCTGGCTTGAGGAGTAGTTGGGAAGGCCTGGCAATGGGCAGGGGATGAAGCTGAAGCTGCACTGCCTGCCGCAAATCGTTGTTGACCTTGGGCAAGTCTTCCAACTGGATGCGTGGTGCTCAGGACATTCGGCTTTCACTGGGATTTACAGGTTCGCCCGTGTCGAGGTCTCGCTAGCGGCCAACTACTCACAGCTTCCGGATTTGCCGGAGCCCTGTGGAACACAGCTTCGCCTGTGGCCTTCGATTCGTCTGTATGTTTTGGGTCACTGTTGGCAAGTCCGCTTTGCCCCTCCACGAACGTCGGGCCCAGAAAGACAGCCCGGTCGATTGTAGCTTTGTGGTCTCTCATGGACGCAGATCTTGCGTTGACAGGGCAGCAGCAGTCTGGCAGCGCATCCATGAATGACCTGAATAGCTAAAGTATCAGACGGTGGACAAGCGACGATTTGTTGTGTCGTGGTTGTGAAAACTTGAAGGGTTTGTCACGAGCCAGCTACACGAGACCATGAAATGAGAGCTGGAAACCATGGCTGGCACCGAGTTGCAGCGCGTAGTTGACGAGGACGGGGCACTTGGACTCGCATGGAGCATGCCTCAAATGTCGACCCACGCCAGGATGATGATGGACCCCGACCTGCTCGAAACAGGATTGTGGCTTTTTGCATCCAGCCATTCAGACACCCGATGAGCACAGGAGCACGCTTTGGGACTGGAACAAAATATGTGGCTTTGATGCAATGCACGAGTTTGTTTTGACTCGGCGCAGTGAGATGGAGATGCTTGTTCCTGGCAATGAGGTGCTTACCATACCAACAGAGCCACTCTTTTGCATCTTCAGTCTGAAGTTGAGAGAAAGCTACGAAAGTCTGCCATGATGTCAGGGTGTCGTTGTCATTTCTGTCACATCTGTCCGGTTCATGGGAAGCAACTATATACCCTGGCCAGTTCTCGAAGTGCTTCGTCATGTTTCCGCGATCAGATGCGAGGTTGTGCGAATCCAGGATGCAAATCTTGGGTACCTCTATTGGGGCATAGTCACCTTAGAAACTTGACTGCAATATGCTGATGTGGAGGCCGTGCTCTCGATTTGTTGGAAATTCCAGCAGTGCAGGGGGCTTGTGCAAAACGCTTTTTCGCTGAGGTTGTTCTGTACATTCAAATCGTTGTTTTTCACATCGAGGGCAGACACACCTTCCAGGACGCTCTGTGCATGGGTCCTCGGAAATACTGCACGTTCGCCATTGCAGGAACCGGGCTATGGTGCCGTCATCACTAAGTTTGAAGCCAAGAGCTTCAATCAAGATGGCAAGGCCATCAAAGGGTCCCCCGCATCTCTCCAGATTTCGAAGTTGCAAAGTCGACATGATCCGCTCTTCACCTCCAGGCTTTTGATGAAGTCGACCTGCGACATCCAGTCATTGAGCCTTCGGGCGCCTTCATCATGACCCGCAGAATTACGATGAAGGCACGTCCGTACCACTCGCCTGACGAGACCATTGCCGTTTGTTCCCGAACTGTCATGCAAGCAGGTTCTTATGACCACGGAAAGAACGAATCACATATCAAACAATGTTTCAGGAGCTTTTCCCCGGGAGTTGAAAGCTCCACCTCAAACTGTCCGGCATGTTGTGACATGGGTATGGGCAAGCACGACGAATGCCGTTCGTTGCTCGCGGCCCCCCCCGAATACATGATGGAGCATTAGCACAGCTCGGATAGATACTCCGACGCAGATCCACGTGAAAGAGGTGCATCAATCGATGTCATCTGGCTTGAGGCTGCAACAGGAGTTTCTGGTTGCCTGTCGGTGCAACTCAATGAGAAAGGCAGAACGCAATTACGAAGGCATTAGCAGCTAGCAAGAAACTTCCATCAGGATATGAAACTTTGAACCCACTGCAAGTCTCACAGCGACACCTTTTGCGGAGATTTGTGGTGTCCGCATCAACTTCTGTGGCCTGGCCTGTACTCCGTGCTCCGTGTATTTCCGGATGCGAGGCGAGTGTTGACAGCTAAGCCGCTAGGATCCCCTACGACCGCTAGGATTCCAGGTAAAGGGACTTGCATGAAAACCCAGGTGGGTCCAACTCTCGTCCTACCGCACTAAGCTGCAGTATTAGGAAGTTTGAGTGCATGACATCAGAAGTGTTATGCCAGGGGCAAGCGTGCCTTGGCTGAAAAACGGATCGGCTTCAGACACGAACGTGTTTGATGCGTGGTTCGCGGACGACATCTGTAAGGATGGGCACCTGCATCGACTCGGACAGCCCGCAGAAGTGTCCGTGTGGTTCCCGAGCAGCATTAGCTATCATTAGCTGTCGCTGCAGACCTTTTTTTGGACCCGAGTGGCGCCAGGCGTTAGGTGACTATAGGGGTCAGACCTTCACAGTTTCGTCTGTCGCATACGTCTCGATTCGGGTCAGATACAAAACAAGGAGACCATGCCACTTGTGGCGGCGACGGCTACTGCCAGGCCCCTGACTTGCAACCCATTTATGTCCAAACATACATCGACTATTTTGAAGCCTGTGTGCTGATGCTCGGCGTCACGTGCTGGGGTGCTTTGCATGTCATGCACAGGTGAAAACCTGGTGCCCCAGCTTGGGAGATCACAACGTGGCGAACCCTCCTCCAGGGGCTGTTGTCGAGGCTCCGGCGGACACTTCCAGAATCCTAGAAGCCTGGAGACATTGTGCAATCTTCTCAGGACATTTTCGGTCTGGAGCAGCTTTGCCCGCAAGCAGAAACGTAATGAAACGGCTCAAGTTTGGTGGTGATGCGAGCACATGTGATTCGGAACACGTGTGACACTGGCGATGTTTATCACTGGTCATGCACGGAGGCACGTGCTTCACTCGCGACCCGAACACGGACGATTCCAGTACCGAAAACCATGTTTAACCCGTGCAACACCGCCCGGTGTCTCCTTCAGGATTTCGGATAGTGCGGCCACCTTTTGTGCTGTTGTTGCCTACCCTCCATTTCGTCGTGAGTTTTCTTTCTACCACTCATCTACTTGTTGGATTTCGTTCTTTTGACCTGTCTACCCTACATCCTTTTTGGAGTTTAGTCGAGTTTTAGAAGCATCATATCCTGGCTCAGACTTTTCACTGCCGAGCCTCCATCCCCTGGAAACTAGGGTTTCGGGTATTCGAATCCGTACCGCCTTTTTTTCCTTCCACGTCTTAGGATCTATTCCGGACCCCTTCGGCCTCGTCATTCAGCTGTCGTTGCCGTCGCTCGCTCGTGTATGTTCGTGTCCGAATCTAGCATGCACGAATCCTACTTCCATGTGCGAATCCTTTGTGCGCGATTTTGTCGCGCTCGTGTGCGAATCGTTTCCGCGCACAGCACTGCGGGAATCCATGTTGCCCGCCAGTTCGCGAGGCGCGCCAATCGACCGTGCGCGAATCCGCTGCCGTAGTTCGAATCCTCGTTACCAGAATCCATGGACAGAGCGCTGGAAGCTCTTGCGGGGGAACCTTCTTTTCAGATTTCCTGAGGGAAGCGTTGCTGATGATCGTGGCCGGCATCGGCTTCCCCAGCATAGTGGCACACTCAGCATCGGGCGCTCCAAAGGGAGTCCAAGCTTTTAACATAGTTTTGAAGGGTGCACAGTTGTTGTACAGGGACGTTGTTACAGGTATCGGCATTCAGGGGTCTTGCCTCGCCCAGGGTGCCAAGTTTCACGTGGCTGGCTCTTCCCCAGGTTCGTTTTTTTGCAGTCTCTGATCTGATTGTTGCTTTAGCGAATATGCCAGACTCCAGCGACCTTCACAAGCGCATCACGCTCCTCCAACTTCTCGAGCTTGCAGACCCGCCGCTGAAGTTGGAGGACCCGTAATGTCCTGATCGTGACGACGAGATGCCATGTGTTATAGCTGAATCTGACCTGCCGATTGCTAACCGGCTAAAAGCTGCGGCGTAATCTTCAGATATCTTCAGCGGCAATCGGGACCGCAGGCGAACCGCCGTGTTGCACAAACCCTGAGCTTCAGGATGTTTCCAAGTCTGGGTGCGTCATTGCAGTGCCTCGGACTGGGGATTATTTGCGGCCTTTCTTCGGTCGAAGCCTATGCCCATCAGTTGTATGCAGAAGCCTTTGCTTTCTGAATTCTGCAGCAGCGAACGGTGTGCTAGCTGAAGATTTCTGTATTCATTGATGAATCTACTTTATGTTAAGTCAGGTGAACTTCTTCTGGAGCTGCGATTTCAGCTGGAGCAACAGCTGCGAGCCTAAGATGAGCGTCAAGCGCGCCAGCCACCTACAACGTCCTTTGCTCCATGCAAAGACGTCACGGAAGCCGGACGGTTGCAAGGTCGATGATGGCACTGGCTTCGTCCAGAAGCGCAGCAAGAAGCAGACTGTGAACGGTGTCGAGACAAGGACAGAGAGTGCAATTCATAAGCTGCTTGTAGCTGTGGTCCTGAGTTTGTTTGCATGCGACAGGGATGCCCAATACATGTACGGCTTGCGCCTTATCGTGGACTCGTCTGGGATTGGTCGCCAGATCAGCCTGGCTTCTCGGCTGCAATTTCGAAGTTTCCTTCAGGGCAGCCTGGGCCAAAACTAATCGCAGGTCCCTATCGTCATCCAGCTGGGTTCCTGCCTGGCCCTGGTGCAGATCGCGTGCCGTGGCTGCAGTTGCAATATTTGCATAGCAGCTTCCAGCTCTGCCGGGCATATGCTGCGACGTTCATGAACATGTTCTTCGTCCGCCATTCTTCGACAGAACGGATCTGTCAGGTCCAGAGGCAATCGTGGTCTAATGCTTGCTACGGCTAGTTCAGTCCGCCGAACTGTCAAAAGCCTCAAGGTCAATGGCAGCAGATTTCCTCATGGTGCGGATGTACGACAAGGAGCATGCGCTAGAATCCGGCTGGAAGTCGGTGACGTTCGGGAGAAGCGATCCCGGCAGGATCGCTGCGAGGCCTACTACCGCTGCAAGGTGGTGGAGACCAAGGCCGCTCTTCAGAGCTCCCTTGGCGCAAGCGATGCGCTGACTGACTCCTCTTGCCGAGGATTACTCAGAGATGCAGGAGCCGGGCAGCTCTCAAGGGGTCCAGGGATCAGGCCGAGGGCGCTGGCAGAGCTGCGTGAGATCTGCACCAGAGCACCAAGGGGCTACCATGTGCATGCATGCTTCAGCCATAATCGAGCAGAGCTTCCGTTCGGATGGCTGCAGAAGGGGACGAAAGCTCAAGACCACCTTTCCTCAGCTCACTTCACTCAGCGATAAGCAGGAGCGGCTGCATCTGGTTGGCGACCAGCGCAGTCGCGTGCGCCTGCCATTGCCATCGTGCGTGATGCCCCTGTTGTGCTTCCTGCGTTTCATGTCAGGCACGGGAGATGGTAAGCGCTTCCTGTCTGCACGGAGCTCGCGCGCTTTAAGCCGTTCGTATGACTCGAGCCGAGGCAGGCATCATCAGAAGTGGTGGTGCAGGAGCTGGCGTGTCGCTGGGTCTCGGTGCAGGTGGACGAGGCTGGCAACATGATACAAACAACGGGGTCAACGGGGCAAGCTTGTGCTCGCAAACTGGTGTCGCTGGGAGGCAGCATGTCCACAGTTCGCGGGCGAAATGTGCCACGAGGATGAATGCCAGCGATCTAGGCGGCAGATGAGCGCCAAGGATCGCAGGTGCAGCTGCTGAAAGGCTGCCAGATGCGCAGCACCGTCTCGATTCAGCCGGCAGAGATCCGGCTACACTTACACCCTGCTCCAATTCATTGGTTGCCCTTCCTGTGTCCTGCTGTTGTTTGGCTTATCTCGACATCAGCATCACAGCGTTTCAGACAGAGCTGTACATTCCTCGCTTGTTGACTCTAGCGTCCTCGCTGGATCGTTTGCAAAAGATCTCAGCGCAATTGCAGCATCCTTGCCGGTAGGACTGCTATCTAACGTCAAACCTCCAAGTGCTAAGGTTTTCATGTGAAGGACGCGACCACGTGGCAATTATGTCCTGGGAGGCCTTTTCGGTGCATCGGTGCTAAAGACTGGGTTTCAGTGTCCATGACCAGAATCCAGATCAATTTCAAGTCGTGGCATGGCAGCATAGATGAATAATGTCTGTTGCAAGCAGGCCATGCTTGTATAAGTTAACGACAAGATTCGTCTGGGAAAAGGTGAAAGATCCGTGCTTTCGTGGAGGGGTTTGCCTCGGCATCGTGAATCGACGACTCCAAGAGTGCTTGGAAGTTCCTGTGATTCACAGCTGAAGTGGAGGCGCCGCTCCCCCGGAACCAGACATACGCCTTGCGGGTGGAGGCCATTTGTGGCTCCGGTGAAGGCCACCTGGCCTTCTTTTTGCGTCTGAGTGTGGCAGGCCACGAACCCCTTGGTCAGTCCAGACTTCAACGTCTGGACGCTGGAGGCGCGCAGGAACGAGTCTACGAGCCCCGAGTCGCAACCTGCCTAGGTCTATAGGATTCTATAGGCTGCATCTAGGCCCTAGGCCTGGCCCGCACAGGTCGACGGCCTTTCGTCTGCTCAGGTGGGCAAAGGGGCTCTTCAGTGACCAGGGGCAGAGTCGTGAGATCTTGCAGGTGGCAGCCAGCCCTGTGCAGACATTCAGCGATGTACAAGTTGTTTTGGCTTCTCCTTCCACTCGTTTGGGGGGAACCGTTCGGGTCTTGACCTGCTGTAGCTTGGGACGGACAGAGGCCTTCTTCGACTGGCCCTAGGTCGGAAGCACTTTGAGCAACGGTATTCGCATCATTTTCCGACCTTCCGTAACGGCAGCTTGGATGCACAATGAATAAAGAAGCATTGGTCAAGCCACAGCCCACCGTGAATTGTGAATGTAAGTTGGTGATTCTCGAGGCTGAGTCATTTCGAATTACGGCACCGATGCCGTACAACTTCGGGTTCAGCATGCAGTGTGGTGGGATACGCTTCATAGGCCGGAGAGCCATACCAACCCTACGCTTGATTGTTTCGTCAAGTCTTCCTCCGTTGGCAGGGCAAGACCCGGCAAGATCGGACCCGACCTTCACCCAAGCTCTGTCACGATGCGCAGCGTCCAGCCATGGGCTTAGCTGCACCGTTGCGTATCCGCTTGCAACACTGGGATGTCAAACCTGGAAGTGAAAGGCAATACGCTGGAGATCACTTTCCAGGCCGGTTGTTGAGCCTGCAGAAGGTGATGTGGCGATTTTGGACTCTTGTCAAATTGATGTTGGTCATGTTGAGGTGCCCGATGGCATGCTCGCTGGAGCTCTGTACACAGTGGAAGCCGACACTTGCCGAGCACTTTAGGGCAATCATCAAAATGTCCGGCGGTGTCTAGCATGCTGAACCGACATTCGCCAATGCATAGATTGCGAGCGATTTCCCTTGAGCTCAGGATGTCCTGACACCACAGCAGCTTCCTTCCACACCAATGCAGTTCCAGCTTTCGTCCACACTGATTGGTGGAGGATAGATGGTGCAAGAGTTTAGTAGCGATTCGTTTTCGCGGTTGATGACCTAAAGAGCACAAGCTATGCTGACGATGCCATAAACTGGTGGGCAACTCAAGCTCTTCCAGATGCAGTATAATGCACATTGCAAGCCACAGCTGTTGCAGCAGTTTGTCTTTGACTTCACGTAGGATGCATGTCGCCGCGAGGAGTCGGCGATGATGTTTTTGTTGATGAGCCAAGCCTCGCGAGAGGGTTGCTGTATTTTGAGGCGGGCCATCACGCATAACCAGTCTAACCATGTCTGCAGACGTGCATACAGAACGAAGTCCTGACTGTGGTGCTCATGACATGATTCGAAGCGGTCAGTGCATGGAGAGCATCGCGAAGGACGTTTAATTTGCAAGCCCTGCTGCAGAGCACGGCAGGTTATCTCCGTGAGCACGGAGCCACCGAGGTCGGTGTTCTTACTAGTCGAAGATCTTCGTTCAGCTGGTAAGCACGGCATGTGTTGCCCATTGTCATCCTGCCTTGCAGGTCCGGACTGACAGCAGAGGTCCAGATCAAGGTCTCGTTCAGCACGCTGGCCCGGGCCGGCGATCTCATAAGGTGCGGGGCGCTCTGGGTCATGGAGTGGTTGCAGTCGGCAGTGCCGGCTTCAGGCTCATACTGCCTCCCCGGTTCCTTTTCGCCATCAACGAAACCAGTAGCTGTCTGCACCCGAGCTTTGAACGAGCACAGCAAGATGCGAATGAGAGCCCATGCTTAGGCCCGGTCACAGTGACAAGCCCGACGGTTGCGCCGAGTCCACAGCCTCCATCTTGGACTCGGGCTGCCCAGAAGCTCAGAGTGAACTTTCCCAGAACCGCTTCTCAGGTGCTCCTGCCAAGGTGTCCTATCCTGCATGGTCACCCTCCAGGTTCCTTCGAACCAGCACGGTTGATGGTTTGTTGCCGAACTGTCTGAATGCACCGCAGGTTCTGGAAGCCACAACCACGCAAATTCCGCCAAATGCAACGCTGGTCTCCAACACAAGCACGTCCGATCCTTGACCGTGGCACAGCAACAGGCCTAGAGGAAATCCAACGAAACTATCTTGGCTCAGGACGACAACCACCACGTGGGCACCGACCTCAACGCGAAACGAGTTGTGTAAGTTGTGTATTTGCACTGGTGTCGCCTGATGCCTGATTCTTCGGCTCCGCATGTCCGTTTCTGCCTTGGCCGCTGCTCACCGGAGAGGTGCGGACAGTGTCCACGATGCGTTGTGGTAGTCTTTCTTCTGATGGGACCGCTTGTAACACCTTGACGGCTGGGAGGATCACTTATTTTCTTCGCTACGATGTCTGACATGCGAAGTGAAGACAAACCTGGATCTGACTTTGCCCTTACTGAGCTGTCCTTGGTGTCCTGATAAACTGTTGACT
>CAJNDV010034919.1:108889-119860 GCA_905221635.1 Symbiodinium sp. CCMP2456 | reverse complement strand
GCACCATAACGTGCCTCCCCAGTAGGGTTCGTTGATCCCAGAGATGTTTTATGAGGGTACCGGACCAGGCCGCAAACAGCCACATGCTGCAGCGCGAAAGAGTGGCTTTTCCTCATGCGGCCCATGCTTTGGTTAGTGATGAATCGCCCCGACCCAAAAAGCCACCATATGAGGCGAGATGAAGCTGCCGCCACGATCGCCACTGGGGTCCTGTCTAGTTTTAGGTGCCTTCAGGAAAGGGGGATCAGTAGCCAGGGGTTCTACATCATGGCCCGGTGGCTTTAGGCTGTAGGGTTTGGCATTATGGATACAGACTGCTGGGGGCTTCAGGGTTCTGCCAAGGGCCCAAGATGGAAAGAGGTGCAGAGCAATAGCGAGTCAGAGCACAGCAGTATACCGTTACAGGGTCTCCTATGTTGACTTCAGAGTTGAGGCAGAGCTGTTGGCGAAGATGCAGAACAAGAAGATGATAGTGCACTTTCGTATCATTTCGCGGTGTTGTGGGTGTTACTTTGGCTGCTGCTCTAGCTGTTCGTTTCAGGGTGCAGGTGTAACGCTTGGTGGTTGGATGGTGCTTCGTATTGTTCACGTGTCTTGGTTGAGGGAGTTCCGGCAAATTGTCTTCTCAGAGCCTTGAGTTTCAGAGATTGGTGTCGTGACCGTCTACCCATTCCTTTTGGACTCAAGGCTTACTTGAACTTACAGTTCAGGGGTTAGGGTTTTCAGTGGCCGGACCCTGCCGAGTTTCGAGATGTTGTGAAATAGGGTCTATACTAGGGCATTGGTGGAGGCACTCGTGGTCTCCTCCTCAATATTCGTGGGGCTATGATTGGGGCGCCATATCGGGGATACGAGTCATAAACACCGTAGTTCATATGTTTACGCCTGTTGTAAATTCTCAGCTGAAGACCTTATTATAAGCACCAAGTCAGACCCATGTCGTGCGGCTTGCCGTTTTCAATAACAAGAAACATATTTCGTACAACTACAATCCTCAAGTATGTAAGCAACCAAAAAGCCTGGCAAAAGAATCCCTCAGGCCTAAGCCCTAAACTACAAGAGCCCCAGTTCCGTTAAGCCTGTAGAAGCCCCTAGAGATGCCCTGAGAAAAAGCCAGAGCTTCAGTGAACGACCTTTGCTGTGAAGCTCAGACAAGGCTCACGAGCTCGCTGCGCTCTTTGGAGAGCACAGGCCTTCTGCGCTTGGGACGTACGCCCAGGGCCCGAATGTACCCTGGTACATGGAAGACAACACCCGAGGTACTTAGAAGAAGCCTCGGTCTCAGGCTCTGGGTAGGAGCCGGGATACCAACTAGTTGGGCCTTCAGATGACATTTTCAATTTTTCCCCTTGTTTGCCCTTGGCCTGCAGCGGTCGGGACCCCTGAGGCCTGAGCTCGAGGCTCCAATTTTTCCGAGATGCCCTTAGAGAGCTCCGTCTATTCTAGGGGCCATCCCCGATCACCGTTAGAATCACTCCAATGCTCCGCACGCCGTAAAGTTTGGGGTTTTGGATGGCTGAGGGCCTAGACTCGGGCCTTAGACCCATGCCCGAAAGCCTGAAGCCGCAGACCCTTGGCCCACAACCTCCAAATTGTGCAGGAGAGCACGTCTCGCAGCAAGAAAAACATGCATGGCAATACGGACACACCGCCTCGATGTTAGGAAGATGTATGTTTTCCAAGATTTGCACGGGCACCTGATCCGACGCCACTTGACACCGTGTTTTCCTTCGCAGGGAGGTGGCAAAGTGCATTCTCGCGAACCCTGCCTCCGGGCCGCAGGGGATTTCTCCTTTCAGTTTTGATGCGCGGTGTTGCTCCACTCCGCACCCGCGACTTGCGGAGGCTTCCAAGGGGGCCTAAATAGTTACCAATACTAGTTGGGGGGTGCCTATTTTTGTTACAGTATGATATACCCCAAAACCCTGTTCTAACGATTCACGCTCCTACGTTAACCTGGTTGTAGGTGAGATTGCCGAAGTCAGGCCACGGGGCGAGGCTCACCCCGGCCTTTCTCAAAGCGACGCAGAATTAAATTTGTAGCGGCCAGAGAAACCCCAATCCTAACGCACCAAGTCGGGGGAAGCCAGACACAAGTTTTTGACTATCTTTCACCCTGCGCCAGAGATGTCCGCTCAACTGAAGGCCTCGAGGTGCCTAAGCCGTAAGTCAATCCAACAGCTACACCCCAAAGATATTCCCGCCACTGAAAGACATGCAGATCACAGCTTCAACCAGAGACTTTCCAGTTCCACGCTGGGGTCTTCAAGAATAAACCGGAGACCCCACCCTGAACTTTAAAGGCATCTGTCAAGCCCCCACCAAAAGTCTGAACCCCAAACCCCTGGATTATCCACGAGCTTCGAATCCCAAGCCCTACATAGCCTAAACCCAATCAACCCCCAAACCAGCCAAAGCTGTGTCCCAAGGAGGCCTGCAAAATCAGCCTTTCAAAGCACGCTGAGTCTCCTGCAGCTTGGACGTCTCTTCGCATTGCCTGGGCTCGCATGAGTCTGCCCAGTCTTGTCTTGCTACAGGCTCGTGGTACATACATTGAGTTTGGTGCTACTGCCATTGCAACTATCATGATGAACAAGTGCAAGGATGGCAGCTGGTAAGTGTTCGATGAAAGGCTTTGGAAGTTGCTTGGTTTTGCTGCCATCACTTGTCGACACGATATGAACCCAGCACTGTCTCGTGCTTCAGGTTGCGATGGCACCTTGCCGAAAGCCCTAAAGGGCCCTATATAGATAACACCACCCTACGTCCCCGCAAGGCTTCAGACCGGGAAACCCTAAACCCTTGCAGCAGATGCCCTGCGATCTCCTGAAGCCCCAGGCCGCGGGCAAGAAAGGATCCAAGATGGTGAAGAAGGGCAAGGCTCCAGCCTTAGATCGACAACTCTTGTCAGAGCTTCCGGAATCTCCATCACGGCAAGCACCACCGCCATCGCTGCCATCACCACCAGCACCGTCATCGCGACCATCACCAGCATGTACCAGCATCATAAGCAACACGTCTTTCCACTGCTTCCTCTTCGCCTCCTCGGAGCGGAGGCAACGACGGAGTCGCTCGCCAGTGCCAGGGCCCAGGCGGAGAAGGCGCTTTTGGTGCAAAAGCGCTTTTGGGAGACTTTGGGAAAAACCTATCGGGGAGGCGGTGCTTTGGGCAGCTGCCAAAACTAGCAGTGTAAGGGTAGTGGGAAGAGGGGCCCATTCTTTTCTTGTGGTGCCGTATCTCGCAGGTTCCAGGAAACCTGCAAGTGCACAAACGAGGCTCACTTCCAGACAGAGGACAAAGAAGAAACATGTGTCCCAAATTGCACAGGTTGCCCAAGAAGCCTTTAACCCTGAGATTCGTACCGAGCATTCCTTGCTTCAGGGGTGTTGGGCGTAAATGATTTCTCCTCACCTGCGCTCCTCTCCGGTGTTCCTGGTGCGTTGCCCTCGTTCCCCTAATACAACACGCGAATGCGGCTATAGAGCACCAGGCCTTTTTTAGGATCTTTCGGTCTTGTCAACGGGATTGACAGGTGCCTTTAGACTTTGAGGGCTCAGGGTGTATTCAGAGCTTTTGGGGTTTAGGGTTTTTGGAGACTTTGAGGGTTTAGGTAAGGGCTATCCATGTAAGTTTCCGGGGGCTCCAAGATCCTTGAACCCTTTGATCACGGTAACAGACTCGCCTGGATACCCACGTACTGTGAACATGAGCCCATAGAGCATACACTAGACTGGACCTTCTGATTCAGAAGAGCTGTAGACAAGCATCGCAACTACACCCTATGGATATCGCATCTCGAAGAGTCCGTGGTTTCAGGTTGCGCCCTCGGGTTCAGGTTACTTGCCCCGCTGCTGTGCCGAAAGGCCATGTACGGCACCGCAATGAAGACGAAGAAGGTGGTCGAAGCTGTAAAAGCTTTGGCCGTCCGGTGCTGAGTTTGTCCTAGTAAGCTACAAAAGGAACCAAAAGCCTCAAACTGCAAACCTTGCTAAGGCCTCTAGTGGCTTTAGGCCACGACCCAACACAACCCAAACCCCAAAGTACCGGAAGCCTGAAACCGAAGCCGCTTGATCCATACGTCCTCAACCCAGGGCATAGAGGCTTTCCGAAACGGTTGAATATAGGGTCCTAAGTAATTTCCTATACCATTTCGGGGGTTCGTTATTATAAAACAAAGTCTAATGGGCCCCGAAACCCTGTTCTAGTTACGTATTAATGCCCCTATATTAGGGCAGTAGGGCTTAGGATCCAGTTCTGGTGTTCTGCGTTTCACAAAGCACTTCGTGAGGGTGTCGCAGCGTCGGAACATGGTCTGTGAGCCCTTGCAGGTCTGAATCCCTGTCAGCTCGTGAATCCCTACACCCGAAGCTCCTACATTCACCGAGCGCCTAAAGCCCGTCAACCACGCTTATAAGTATAAGGGTTTAGGCTTTGCGATTTCAGGACTTAGATCTTCAGGATTGTGTTAGGGTTTCTGGTTTCTGGAGGTTCAACTTACGGCTCGCCAACTCTCTCAAGAATCCTTGCCCCGAGGCCAAGAAGAGAGAGGAGGCCGCTTCAAGGCGAAACAAGGCCCGTACCTTCCGGTTGTTTGTAGACCTTTGTCATTGTAATATCCAGAAGGGGAGTAGGTAGAGAGAGTTTCGATATAGCAAGGCCTACATAAACGAAAATTCAGGATGTCATGTGTCTTATCATGTAGTTCCGACGGAGGTTGCAGGCCTGCCGGACCAAAGGGCGTCAGGGATTGGGGAGGCTTTCATATTAGGGGTCCGAAGAATTTAACGGTATTCCATGGTATGCCCCAGGGTTCCTGAATACTCTGTCGCAAACCCGAGTCAAAATTGCCCCGGCCTCTATGCTAGAGTCTGGGCTTGCGCGGCTTTTGTGGATAAAGGCTTGGGTTCGAGGTTTTCTGCCAGTAGGCCGTCAACGATAGCCCTGAAACGCAACCGAAATGCAATGTCCACAGAAAGACTAGCTTTCAGCCCTGTGGACTACGGCGCTCGGATTCCTGCCAAAAGCGTCCAGGAGCCTCGAAAGGCACACTCAAGCCACTCAAGCCGCCGAAGCTTAAACCCTGCACCCAAACTCCTTCAAAGATGCACAGGCCATCAAGCCTGGATCACAGAAGCCAGTGAAGAGTGGCTTGAAGACCAAGGCGCCCGCCTACGTGCTTGTTTAGAGTGCTGTTCTTGTTTACCATGCGTGTTGTGTCCTGGCTTTTTGGCTTCCTCCTCGCATTCGTGGCTTTGTGGTCCATACAGCAGGATATGTCAAGATGAACACCACGAAAAGTCCAAGGTAGCAAGTGTAGAATCGTGTAGAAGCCATCTGATCATGTACAGCCAACATAAGCCCTGCTGCAGACCTCAATTCAAATTGCCACAGTTGTTGCCGCGAGTTTAGAATGCTACTCTGGTGAGTGTCGCTATATGTCGCTATGATAAACCCAGCTGCAGGGTGGTGCAAGGGTTGTCAGAGGTCAGGCTGCAGATTTTGAGTATGTTCTCGAGGGTTTGGTGTTGCTCTCCCCTGACTCCACACCCCAGACACTAAGCCCGAAACCCCGAAACAAAGTGGCGTGCAGCACTTCATGTACTGGCGTGAAAGTGTTATTCGTAATAGAATTTCTTCGGTCTCCCTCCTGCATTGGATGTTCTCGGTAGCTTAGGAAATGAGGGGCCTTGATCATCTAGATTCCTGAGTAGTAGGTTAGTTGTCATGGAGACCCCGAAACTTAAAAGAGAGCCTTTACGTATAAGAAATCTTCATGTGTCTCACTCATACTTACAGCACGAAGACTGGGCCGTCCGAAACGAGTCGTTGGATGACTTGTACCTGTATACTCCGGGTTCGGAGGTTTGGTAGGTTTAGGGTTTGGGCTTCAGGGTTTGGAGGGTCATGATTGTTTCAGGGTTTAAGGTTAAGGGAGTTATGGGTGTTCGTAGATTCCGCACGACCCCCAAGCGAAACATACAGCGCTTGGAGCAATTGGGCTCGGGCCTCCCGCAGCATCAGCCCCAAAGCCCCCAAGCCTAAACCCTTCGTGCTCTAAGAGGGCCCTAATAGAGGGGCCTCACTGACTGCAGAGGTTCTGAAGAAGACCGGGCTCAAGACTCTCGCGGAGCGACAGGTCGAGAGCAAGGCAACGCGACTTTGCGGGATGCAAGTGCTATGCCTACTAAACCAAATACTATACATGGTATTGCTGATATAATTGCAAGAAGCGCTGATGGTTACTATGATTAACCCCACTTTTCATCAAACTGAAATCATCTCCCCGCATGCATTCCGTGTTCTCAGGCCTCTTACTGTGCTCTTGAGTGCAAGGGCCCGGCTTTCCCGGCTTTCGGATCTAGGATGACACGGGAGCATTCCGAAGTGCAGCCCGAGGCCCGAGCCTTTAGAGCCCCGAAGCTCCGAAGCCAACCCCGAAGGGGCCCAAAGCTACAGGAACTCCGAAGTTCAGCCACACAAAAGGCGAGAGCCCCATTCTTTCAGAGAGACATGATTCGTAGTAGGTGTCTTGAGGAGTGGGGGAGCCCTGGGAATTCAGATTCCGGCCTTTCAGGGCTGCCCGAAGCTCTCCGAAGCTCCTCCCTTTAACACCAAGAGATCCCGAAACCTCCACGGCCTGAGGACGAGAGCCCTGAGTCAAGGTCGACAGTTAATGTAGGGGCCTGAATAGTTAGAATAGGGTTTTGGGGCCCATTCTCTTATACTTATGATAAGGAACCCCAGAACCTTATTCTAATTATTTAGGCCTGTATATTATGTTGCAAGCTCTGAAGACACCAGGTTTTCTAGGAAACCCTACACCCTCTTTTCTGGCAAAGTGCCTTCAACAGTTCAGGTTCTTTTGTCGGTTGTCGGCTCCAAGTTTGGTTGAAACTTCCGAGGTGCCGGGGTGACTCGTAACACTATTGAAGTATATACGGAGGGTGCTCTTCGGATTTGCAGGGGTTTCTACAACTTGAAACTATATGCCATCTACCCTCATTCCTACTCCATCCCCCAAGGCCCCAGTCCAATCGTGAAGGCCCCTGTGTTGCTTCCTCACCCTGGTCACGCGAAGGTCTCCAGGACGGGCCTCCGAGGTCAGAAGGCACAGAAGGCGGCTGCGGGATATTTTATAGGAGCCTAGGTACTTTACTCAAACTAGTTTGGGGTTCCTTATCATCAGTATAGAATAATATTGCCCAAATACGTGGATGTCCTTAGACTCGACGACTGGTCGTTGAAGTACGGCTCCATGCTACTAAGCTCAGTTTAGAGGACCAGCTCAACGATCAGCTGAAAGTTCTACAGATGCAAAAGTCATCTCCAGCTTCGCGCCAGCCTGCTGTCCGCACACACTCCCCAAAACTTTATTCTAATTGTCAAGGCCTCCAAATCACCGGGTCTTGTACGGTATGGGGGTTTCGCCTCTGGGTTTGGGACTTGGGGTCTGGGTTAAGTAAGCTTTGTTCCATAACCCCAGGATATCAGGAGCCATAAAAAGATATACTGGTATGAGCTCAACGGAAGCATGTCAGTATTCAGGGATGTCGCTTCATCTCGCATTTGACCTCTTATCTGCCAGAAGAAGACTTCAGCCACCGAATGCAACAGCCCACGGCCACAATTTGTCCACATTTGTCCACCCTCAAGCCTAGCCTAAGTCTTAAAGAACCTGAAGCTCACAAGCCTTAGCCCCCACGCCCGCACCCCCGAAGCACTAAGTGCTCCCTAGAGCCCTCTCACATTATGAAGCTCTCCCTCCATCGCATACCGATTCCCCAGAGCCTCTACCAAGCATAGCAAAGGCTTCTCCGTCCGGATCCGCGTTGAGGGTTTAGGGCTAAAGTTTAGGTTTAGGGTTTAAGGTTAAGGGAAACTCTACACCCTAAACCCAAACAGAATTCAGTATACTTCGTCCTGCTGTCCCTGAGGCGGCCACTCGAATGCTGCAGGCGCATGTTTGCATAGATTATGGATGAGAAGTACCGGGGATTAGGTGAGATTTAAAGGGTCGGAATAAGTACAAACAGTAACCCTTTAGGGACTGCTACTTCCGGTTCAGGGGTATAGGGGTCGCAAGAACTACAAATAGTATCCCCTCACGAGACCCTACATATTTGCACGATTCTAGCCCCCAAAACGCCATGATATGGCGTTGAGATTCCTATGTTAGGGTTCCACGCCACCCTGAACCGTAGGATTTGGAGACGTAGCGCTTCGAGCTGAAGCTTTTGGGTTCAGGGCTCTTTGGCTTTCGGCTATTCACTGTCTTAGAGCTTGTGAGCGTGCGTGAGTTTGTATGTATGTATGTATGTATGTATGTATGTTTGTATGTATGTATGTATGTATATAGATATATCTTATACATGTTGTATAATATCAATATATATATATATATATATATATACATATATATATACACGCATACATACATATGCTACCCCATGACAGGTTTAATTTGATCTATGTATGTGTAAGTTCTGTTCATGCTGGCAGTTGAAATAATTAGCTACTGTATATGTAAGATTGGAATTGATATGTGCTTTCATGCTCACTTGATATTTGTTTTTCTTGCGCAGGTCTAAGTCATATCATCTGCATTGATGGTGATAGTTACGGCTAGAAATGGAAATCGACTCACATCAATGTTTATTCATTCGTGGGTTCGTTCCTTCATTCATTAGTCCGTTCATTTATAGATTAGTTGATGCGTCTTTGTGTACCTGTGCTTTTAGTTGGAGTTCGGTGTTTGTCTGCATGGCCCGTCTGTCTGTGTGTCTGTCCTGTCTGTCTCAGACAGATAATGTACCTGCTTGTCTGCCTGTCTGCTTATTTACCTACCCATCTACCCAGAATTGCAGATTCGTGGAATTGCGTGTTTGTTAATTGGGGTTCAGGATGTTTGGAAGTTTGAAGTGACTCAATTAAGGATTGTGGAAATCGAGGGCGTGTTCCCTTAAGGTTTTGTACTCTTCTTCTTTTTCCGCCCAGCGCTTGCATGATTGCGCATGCTCGGAACCATCTTCGAAGTTGAAGCCTTGCAACTCCTATTCCAAGAAGTTACCAAGCCCTTGACCGCTTTAAACGTCGGACCCACACATCCTGCAGTGAATCGTCATCGTATGAAGCACCCCTATGGGTTTTCGGGATGGAAGCAAGCAAGAGTCAGCCTCAGGACCTCAACACGGTGCCTCTTGAAATTACGGGGCTTCAGGGTGTTAGTTCTTCTTTGGGGCTTCGGCATCAGTGGGGTTTGTGCATTTCGGGCTTTGATGTCTTGAAGACTAGGGTGTTTGGGGTTTTGGGGTTTTTAGTTTTAGTCGTAGCCTCTTCACAGTCTGTCCTTTTGCACATCCTCTTCTGACACATATCTATCCGCGCCTCAACAAGTATGGCTCTCTCTGTATCTAGCTTCTGGCTTTTTCACATGCATGCACACATACGCACCTCCTGAAGCACTCATCCAGAAGCATTGGTTTGCACCCTTCCCAGGTCCGAGGCACGTCCCTCACTTCAGTGGTTTTGGGCTTAACCCTAAACCTCTAAGTTCAAGACGCCCCAACCCGTTCATTAAGCTCCCCCAAAGAACTAAACATTCTGAAACTCCAGCACGCACCACTCCCTGAAGACCTAAACCGGAGAAGCCCGAAAACCTAAACCCTAATATAGGGCCTTAATAATTAGAAGAGGGATTTTGGTGTATATTATAGTATAACTGTATTAAGGAACCCGCAAAACCCTATTCTCATTATTAAGGCCACTACATTAGACTCCCGGAACCCTCTTTCCGGAAACCCAGCATACCCCAAGAGCCGTTAAGACCCTAAACCCTAAACCCCTAAGATCACAAGCATAAAAGTCGCATTCAGAGGCACAGAGGTGCCGATAGCCTTCCTCGGAGCTTCGACTGCTTGGTTCAGGTCTACAAAACTTCGGTTCGGAGTTCGGGGTTTACGGTGCAGTCAGGGTTCAGGGTTTTGGGTGTGGGGCGGCTCTTCACTGTGGACACTAAGTCGCACGATTTTCGGTAAAAGGGCCCCAGAATCGAGGTACGTCTAGGATCCAAAAAACTCCCAAGAAACCCAATAAGATTCTAACGTAGACCCTGACTGGTTTATCAGGAACCCAAAGCCCGAAGCACTCAGCCCTAACCCCGCGGCACAATCAGACCCCTGAAGCAGGCAATAGAGCCATTTCTCGAAGGTCTAAAGCCCACGAGGCAAAGTCGCACTCACGGGCTCCTTGCTAGAAGTTCTAGTATGAGTATACGTAACATACCCCGAAACCCGAGTTTTTTGTAGTCAAGACCCCATGTTTTCGAGGTGGTCTGGGTCGTCCAGACAGCCGGCTTGAACTACTGCGTGCCTGGCTCAGCGCATGCCACCTGGACGGCAAAAAAAGGATCTTCCAACTAGGGGTTGTTGTTTTTTTGGGGGGGGTCTTCTCCACAGTGAGTATCCCCACTCCTTAGGTTCCGCCCATCAGGGTCTCTCGATGTTTCTCGAACTCCGACGAATTTGGGTGCCGCGGAGGCTTGCAGGCTTTGTGCTTACGTCGGCTCAAGTGGCTCCCAGGATGCCTGAACTCCATGATATAGGGGCCTTAATAGTAAGAATAAGGTTTGGGGTATATTATACTATAATTTCCATATGGAACCCCCAAAACATAGTAAAGGTAGGGAAGGCGATAGAAGGCTCTACTCAGCGAACCAGGCCTTCTTTACCCCTATCAGGTCGGGATCTTGAGTCCTGTGAATAGCCTTCAAACTCGAAAAGTGGGTGGGGGGGAAAAGAAGAAGGTGAAAACGGCTTTCAAGCGCTTTCCATAGGCACCGCGCAGGCCGCAAGTCCTGCGCCCAGCAGACCGTATAGTCTCAGTAGCTATATCAATATAAGTAAGTGTGTATGTATGTCATGTATGTAGGTATGTACGCACGCATGCATGCATGTGTGTGTGTGTGTGCAGATG
>CAJNDV010034919.1:64862-91808 GCA_905221635.1 Symbiodinium sp. CCMP2456 | reverse complement strand
CACGGCAGCATTCGCGAAGCGATCAAGAAGCATTGTTCCACAAACTGCTTCGCAGGCTACATTGGACTGAGTCGGGACAGTTTTGGTTCGATTCGGGTCACATTCCAGTCACTGCAAAGGTGGAGGCGCATGGAGCGGTGCAGGCAATAATGCGCAGTCGGGCATTGATCCACACGCCTTTGGATCCGAGAGGTCTCTGCAATCCACGGAAGACCTCCATTCAACATTCCGACCATGACTTCGCATGGCAAAACATGCGACATTGCTTTTCCATATCTAAATTCATTGGAAGTCTCACTCGGCGGCCTCACTTCATGCCCTTGGCATTCACTTGGAGCACCATCTCAGCGCCAGGCTGCAGTGCATTGGCGACCTGGGCGATGGCAGCCGCAGTGAAGGCGCGACCATTGGAGCCAGTCGCGACACCGCCTCTGCCAGTCCAATCTGGGCATTCAGCATTCTGTCCGCGAGGTCATTTGCCTGAGCGACAAGGCGCTCCTTGTGATTCACAGCCCATTCGCGTGATCGCTTTCAGCAACACCTCCTCACACAGTTGAAACTATGCAAGTACATACAGTTTGCCAGACTCATGGCAATACAGATTCCGATCACTCTTGCATCTCCTGAATCCCAGTTTCGAGGTCATTACTTCGGCGAAATGTTCTTG
Source organism: Symbiodinium sp. CCMP2456 (assembly GCA_905221635.1). Taxonomy (NCBI): domain Eukaryota; class Dinophyceae; order Suessiales; family Symbiodiniaceae; genus Symbiodinium; species Symbiodinium sp. CCMP2456. Next base: position 91,141 of record CAJNDV010034919.1, on the reverse strand, counting down.
CCACAGTTTGGGTGCGTTTCTATTCGGCCGTACATTGCTTTCGTCAGTTGCCAGAGGCATTTGCCATCCGGTTAAAAATCTTTGGGTGCCCACACGGACACTTCACCGGACATGCCTGCACGCAGGACCGTAGTGCTGACATCACCAAGGGTGAGGCCCCAGTTCCTTGCCATTGCCGTGCCAAGCAACAATCTCCTTGTGACAAGCGAGGGGCAAACAAACTATCTTCTTCACTCTTCTCAACTTTCTGAAAACACCCACGCACAACCACTCTGCACCTTAGCTCATTTTCACCCTTCCGGACCTTGACCCATCGACAGTCAAGTGCTTCATCAATATGCGCCTGGGGTCTCGTGCTCAATCGTCGTGGGGGCACGATCCGTGCCATCTTTCTCAAGCAACTCTTGCGCAGTACAGCAGGCACATCATTCTCCTCAGGCTCATCTTCTTCATCGCCACGTTCTCGGCCTTTCACTCCAAGATCGGGTGGCATTACAAAGGCAGTCGAATCCACTCCATCTCCGTTACTACAGCAGGGATGCCATTTTGATGACGCCGGTGGCATTCCATTGTTGGGACGGAGGTCTTCGCTTCACAGCTCGCGCCTCGGAGACACCATGTGCATTCTCAAAGACAACCTAATAGGCTTCAGTGTCCTTTCCAAGATACACTCCAGAGAACCATTCTCCAGAGAACCATTGAGATCCTCCTATGCAAATCTTCATTTTCTGAAAGCGCGGCAACATCGCATCAACCCATGCTCCAAATGCATGCACAGTGGTCCACCACCTTCGGTTGTAGGCAGTCTTGCCGTCAGATCCAATCAGTTAACGATTGACCAGCCATTGTGCCTGCTTCACAGTCCAAGTGAACATTGGCGATTCCGAGGTCAACTTCAATCCAATCGGTTCCTCAACCTCAGTGTTCTCAGTTGCGCATAGAGGCTTCTCTGGGCAATCGCAACGCTTCCTTGGCTCTAGGAGTGGAGTGCCCAGCCGGTACTGCGCGCGTCAACAATCCTCCGACAGTCTTGCACACATCTTTGGCAATCGACTTCAGAGAATAATTCTTTCAGAGAGTAATTCTCTGTATCATATTGAACAATCGCAGAAGTCTTACCAATCTCAAACACAAGCCTGCGCAGCTCGGCTACGGCATACCTTTTGCAGGCAACGCAACAGCCGTTGAGTAGCCAGTCAGTCTGCGCATCAGTTGCATTCAACATGGTTTCAGCAGCTCGTCGCCAAGAAAGGAGAAATCAATCTGAATCACAGGTTGCCTTTCATTCTTCTTAGTCGCATGCTTCTCGCGACCTTTCCTTCACGCAATGTTCACGCCAGTCCCTGTAGGGCATGTGTCAATTCGCCCAATCGCCGTTCACTCTCTGAAGGTTCGCCAGGAACTTTACCGCACTCCTGTCCTCAGTCTCTTGTTCAGCATTTTCGCTGGCAGTTTTGCGATCCAGAGGGACGAACAATGTATAGCCGGCCCATCTGTGACCAGTGGGACCTCAAGGATCCTCACATTTCTTCACTGAACCATCGGGCATCTCGATATCTGCCCACTCATCTTGATGGCCAGTATCGAACATTGCTGGGTCACTTGAGTCGAAGCACACTGTGTACCTGCCGCCCAACAAGCATTCGCTTCAACAATCCGTCAACAAGAAAAAGGAATCATCAAGATGAGAAGTAGCACTGGCGCCACTCATGATGCATTCTTATCCAATGTCGAAATTTTTGTGCAACGACAGTCTTGCCACACCCACCAATGGGAACGGTATCCCAGTGCACGCGTAGAATTGCACGCTCAACGAGTGGCCATGGCCACAGTCAAGCTGCACAATCTTTCGACCTTGTACATCCAAAACCCGCTGGGTCAAGCTGTGGAACATTCCTCGGGGCGACCGGTGGCACTCCGGCACTCAGTGCAACCATCGAGGGGCATGCTCCGACGAACAGATTGGTCATCAGTCCAGGCATTGCGCCTCGGACAGTCCTGACAGTTTTGGTGGCATCCTGGTCCTGACTTTCGACAGTCACTGCTGCTACATTCTGCGGCGATTCATTCTTGGCTGGGTCCTGAGATCCGGACGCAGCAGTGGCACTCTGTAATTCCGCACTCCACCAATCTTGCGTGTTCCACGACCCGTCATCCGACCAATAATAACTCCAGTCGTCGTCAGACCAAGACCAGTTACCAGACCAATCGTGAAGAGAACCGACCCACTCTTGACTCCAGTCGTGGTCATCCCAAGACGACCAATCATCATACCAATCACCATCTTGACACCATTCACCTTGCTGGTTGTCCTGCTGTCCTTCCGCTTCAGCCACAGCTGACATTCTAGCTTTTCCTCATTTTGGCCAATCTTTGCTCCAGTGGTTTGGGTCGCCACACAGAAAAGAGCCTCGTCCTTTGCACTTTCCTTTCATTCCTTGTCCTTTGTATCCTTTGCTCGTTCCGTTTATTTGGCCTTTGTACATTCCTTTGCCTTTGTCTCCTCTACCTTCTCCGTTGCACATTCCGTTGCCTTTCTTTCCTGTTCCTTTCCATCCTTGCTTTCCCTTCCAGTGCCCCTATATCCATGTCAGCTTGGTCATAGCGGTCATTCCTACCACTCGGTGCAGTCAGGTGTCTGCTCTTGATATAACTGTAAACAATCTCAAGTGCTTCAGCGAAGGTGTTGATACTACGAACATTCAACCGCAGATCCAAGAGTCTTCTGCATTAACAGCATGATCAAGAAGTCATTGTCCAGCGGCCTGCCAGTCGTCTTCTTATGCCTATCTCCAATATCATGAACTAACTCAGGCCGCTCTCCAGGAGATCATGTCTCAAGCGGAAACCGTTGATCTCTTTCAGAAGGTTCGTTGCTTTAGCTCTCGAATCCGTTCTCTGTGTCCTCATTGCGAACACTTGCTCTTGTTGCACCATCAGTGATCCGTGCCAACATGTATGCCAGTCGTTTGCGAACACTTGCTCTTGTTGCACCATCAGTGATCCGTGCCAACATGTATGCCAGTCGTTTCGAGAACAGTGACAGTTGGTTGTTTTGGGTTTTCGTCTGCACATCGAATGCTTCACAGGTCATCAGTGATCACCCTTTCGATCCTTCCACATCATCCATCATCAGTTTGGCAATCGGCTTGTAAAGGCCAACCTATCTCTTCAATTGCCATGACCCAACAGTTTGATCTCTCCGCCAATCCGCCCTGTTCCGAAGTCCATTCTCTCACTCCCTGGTTCTGGAGCAGAAGCTCCGCTACCTTGCAAAATTCCACTATACCCTCTTAGCAGTTTAGAGCAACCAAGATCAATCAGTTCCCCCAGTAGCACACATTCAAGCAGACATTCCTTTGTGCGACCAAGCCAGTCTCTGTCACTGCCATCCGGCATCATAGCATTCGTAAATGCATCGTGAACATTTGGGGGTACATTAGGCTCATCATGTCATTTACCAGAGAGAGCGAGAGAGCGAGAGCGAGAGCGAGCGGCAAGTGGTTTGGGGTGCACGAACGACAGAAGCAAGGACTCAAAACCATAAAGACTGCCCGTCTCTTGCTTCGCAATCTTGCAATCGGAATTCTGAGACAGGCAAACTTGCTTGCAGTTGCCACGAGGCATACCTGGCTTGATGGGTCCACGAGCGTCATGTACAACGACAAGGATTTGGAGAGTGGCGACGGGCTTATGGACGGCGCTTTCCAATTTTCTATCTGCAAGGCACGCTTCAAAGAATTGGGCAGTCTTTCCTGTCCATGTATGCGGGCTCTTCCGAAAACCGGCGTCCGCTGTCCTTGTCGAAGCTCCTTTGGGTGACGAAGGCGAAACACCACCACCAGCACGATCACCACCCGCACAACTACTATGCTATACTATATGATACTGCAGACTATAAACTATAGACCATCTTCGTTACTTTTTTCTACATACGGTACATAATTTTACCATTCAAGAAACCCCGCTCGCCGCTCCTCTTCAGTCGGCCACGTCATTGCGCAGGCGGGGGCTGGTGGCTATGGAACTGACGGCTCCACCAGCTATGGCCCTGACATGGCACCTTGAAGTCCACAAAAAAATTATCTTGTGCACAACACTTGGGAAGAGTGGGGTAGATTAAATTACAGTATAGCATATGATGCTTCTTGGGTGTTAAGGAGTTGGAAATCAGGGTAAGCCTAGCTGATTCGTTGCATCGTGTGTTTGCCTGGGACGTGAGGCCTAAACCCGTAACACCTAAACAACAAGCCAAACCCCAAACCACTAAACCCTTAAAGCCGAAAGCCTTAAGCCTTCGACACAAGATCACGGAAGGCATTGCATTCACATCACGCAAGAGCCGAAGCCCTTAGGGAGAAGCGGAACAGTAGTCTTCCTGCGTCTGTCATCGTCTGTCCAAGATGTTGTTGCGTTTCTCCAAGACCTCCGTCATCATTCAGATTGTCAAGATGGCAATTGCCGTTGTAGGCGTGGGGTGTCAAAGTGAAAAGCCTCAGTAGGATGACATCATGAGTATCGCGGATTCTGGACAGCAAGACCTCAAGCAGCCAATGGTTTGTTTTTTTGTGGTTTCGGGGTTCGATTTTGGCACATTTCCTGCTTGCGATTCTGTTGTGGGGTCGTGCGCCTTGCAAGTTCCAGTGGTACCTTTTAACCTCTGTTGATGGGTTGCCTTATAAAAATTATGTATACCGGCGAAGACGCCAGATAGCTGGTTGCGGAAGCATCATAAAGAAAGCTTTCTGGTTTGGGGCATAATGCTTGTCAAGGTCTTAGCCAGGCAGCTCAACCATTTGCCTTTTTTCTTTTGCTGCCCCACTCAGGTAGTTTGGCACGCAACGCTGTTTTAGGCTGAGGTGGCGCAATGTAAACTCCACACGGCCTTGACAGTGACGGCGATTCATCCTTGTGCTTCTTGTATGCTTGCACCAGTCAATCGGGGCGTTTGAACTGGCAAAGTCTTGGAAGCTTTCATGTGATCCAACCATCCAACCTTTCCTTTCTCTGCCTTGCTGTGCCGGGCCAGTTTCAGCTGTGGCTCCTTCAGCCCGCGTGTCATACATGTAACCATGGGCATTCTTCATACTTTGTGCTGCAGCAATCAGGCCACCGATTTGCACGAGCCGTCATGCACATCTGACACTCCACGTAACTCCTTTGCACCAAGCTCTTACTCCATTCCCGACAAAACATCAGGCAGACAAGTCGTTGCCAATCTTGGCGCATTTACAACGGCATACGTAATCACAATCGGAGTCAGATACACCAATGTACCCTGTGCCACAATCGGGACAGGGTTTCAGAGCCACTACGGTCCAAAAGTCCTGCAGCATTTTCCTGCAATTTTGTGGATCCAGGAGAGTATTTTGGACCTAGATTATGCACTTGCTGCTGATGGCAGCTAGCTTTCAAACCCGAAATGAGCCCTCCAAAGCTATGCAAAAAATCATGTTTTAATATTTTCGGGTCCAGGAAGCCTTTCGGATCCGGTCTATGCATTGTTACTCATGTTACGCAGCTTCCATGCCCGAAATCAGCCTCCCAATACGCTCCAAAAAATCAACTACTTTAAATTCAGTTGAAGTTTTTGTCTCATTTTTGTTGGGTCCACGGGGGGGTTGTTTAGATCCGGTCTATGCGCTTGTTGGTGATGTTGGCTAGCTTTCAGGCCACAAGTCAGGCTCGAAAAGCTCTTCCAAACATCAACTAGATTTAGTCAATTTTTCGTTGTGTCCAGGAGCTTTTTTTAGACCCCCTGCGCCGGCTGTGGACACGGCGCGCCTCACCGGCGTGCCACCTGCAATCCCCTGCGCCGGCGGTGGACACGGCGCAGTTATTAAGCTAAAACCCTGATAGTTATAAGAGTGTTATAAGGCTATCTGCGAAAAAGATGGGCACCATCATTGTTAAGGGGCTGGGGTTTCTGTAAATACAAACCTGCCTAAACCCAAACCACCCCTCAAGCCCGCACAGGGTGAAGCCACTGTGATTCAGGTTTGCAGCCATGAGAAGTTCCTCGAATGCTCGAAGGAGATTGAGAATGGCGCAGCGCTGCTAGCATCCTTGATGACGAAGCTTCCTTGATATTTCAAGCAGGGTTGTTTTCGTGATGCGGATATATTGGGCTCCTTAGGATAGCGGGGGGAGAAATATGCCAAGCAGCGCGGAAACCTAAATAATTCGGCTTTGTCGCAAACCTTGCACCCTAGACCCTTCAACCCCAACCCCCAGACCCATCTGAAGTGCGGAGCTTTTAAATTCCAGTGGTTAGGGGTCAACAAAATGATGTGGGTGTTGTCATGATGACTGTTGTGGGTTACTGTATATTCTCAGTAGCCGGATAAGTGACCTAGAAACGCATGTAACCCCGAATTGAAGGATATTGAAAGGTTGACTTTCACGGGCCGGTGAACTCGAGAACTGGAGGGTTCTGCACTGGCCGATCAAGCGAATGCAGGTTCTGTGCTTAATGGATCTGTATAGCTCGCAACAACTCTTGGACTCAGCAGACACCGACGTTGAGGAAGCCCTCGTGCCCTAAACTCTGTCCCCCACTACTCTGAAGCCGAAACCCTAGCAACGAAGCCTCGAACTCAAAACTTTTGTAACCCTGTGAACCTTCGGGATCTGGGTAAGGACGAACGTCACTCTCAATGACACCTTGGCTTCTTGCAATGTCGGGCCCTCGGTACTGTCTGCCTCAAGGCTGGGGCTCCGAGGGCTCGGAGAAGTGGCAGAAAGAGGACCCAAAAGATGGCGAAAAAAGACCCTCCCTTGAAAGGGAAGGGCAGTGTAGTTCTCTCGAGCTGTAGCAACTGTAGCGGTAGCTGTGCGCCGAGGCCGGGATGGAGATCGAAATGTGCTCTTTGGCTATCAACTGCAACCGGAGGCGCCTTTTTTCCCCAAACGGTGTGCTACACACCCTGCGTTTCTATGAAGAGGATCGGCTAGTAACTCCAAGGCGCTAGACCTGCAACTCTCTGAACTCTGCTTCGAAAGCCCTTCGAGGATTTTTCGGATGTCCTTGAGGGGTTTAGGGTTTTGGCATGGGCTTCTTGAGGGCAATAGGTCCCAGCTGGGGGCTGGATCGATTCTAGAGGCCATCAGTCGGTGCTTGCAAGGTTTGGTCGTAGGGCTCTGTACCAGGTACAATGCTGGAACGGTTCACGGCAGGGCTTCTCCCATGCAAAAATCGCCGCCTCACCTGAGCCCCGAAACGCAGCGTCATAGACCCGCGCGATCGCAGTTTAGAGGCATCCTTGGAGGAACAGCGGGCTTCAGAACAACTGGTAATACTGTCTGCTTATTGTTCCGATATAGCTATACGGTTTTATGCCTCTTGTACTCATGCAGGCGACTATGTTTAACTGGCGCGGTGAATCACGACTGGGTTGCTATACATTTTGTCTGCTGCTAGGCCCAAACCCAAGACCGCATAGCCCAGCCTGAAACTGAAACCTTGCAACCCAAAGACTGCTTTCATCTCTGCCCCTCAACTCCGAAAAAAAAAAACGCACACAGCCCTATATACACCCTTATAAAGCCCTTAAACTTGCTGAGGTCTGTACAAGGTAGACTGCTGCTTCGGGATGGAGCTCTTCCTTCTCAATGTAAGCGTGACCTCGCTCGGTTTGGCAGGGCTCTTTGAGAATTATAAGACTTACTATAGGAGAAGGGCTTAAGGTTTAAGGTAAGGAATATTCGGTATGAAAAAGGCTGTTCAGCATGGCTCTGTTGGGTTTCGCCTGCTGGGATTTAGGGTAGGGCCTGCAGGGTTAAGGGTCTTAATGTAAGGGCCTAAATAATGACCTATACTATTTTGGGGGCTCCTTATTATATTTATAGTAGAATGGGCCCCGAAACCCTCTTCAAATTAGTAAGGTCTATGGGCTTGGGGGTTTCGGGTTGAGGACTGTTCCGACGTTTAGGGTTGGGTTGAGGGTTTAGGGTTTAGGGTTTGGCAATTTGGGTGTGTAAAGGTGCGGTGCTGGGAGGTTGGCTGAAACTACTTTGACCATTCTCTAGGGTTCCTACGGCCAAGGTGGGCTTCAGGGTACCCCAAGCCCAAGCCCTACAAGGTCTCGGAAAACCCCAAACCCAAAACCCAAAGAATCCCGAAGCGGGGGGCAAGGTAGGATAAGCTGCGACCCGACTTCGCGGAACTTTTCGCAAGCTTTCGGAGCGAAGAAGAGTGTTCACAGTTTGTTGTTTGGTTCTTTATGGGGGGTGTAGATCCTAGGTACAATTAGGGAGACCCCTTAAAGGGGACACTTCTTAACCCTACTTGTGGCTCTCTTAAAAAGGACCTTATTGAGAGGGCCTACATCCCCAAGGGTCTCCTTAATCCTAACCCCCAGCAATATAGAAGCCCAAAAATTACCAGTGCTATTTTTTTGGGTGGTTCCTCAATATAATTAGAGTATTGTGGCCCCAAAACCTTATTCCAAGTAGTATACTATAAGGAGTACTGTAGGGATTACATGGTTTTTCCAGCGAGGTTTCGGGTTCAGGTTGTCCTGGAATGTTTATGCTTAAAAAGCTTTGATCAGGAACCCTAAACCCGTAAATCCATATAGAACCTGCATGGAACCCCTTGAAATCTGTAAGCCCTAGCTCCTCAATACCCAAGCCTAAATTCTGCAAACGAAGGAACCCAACTCCAAACCCACGAGCGGTAGCAAGGCCCCGGTAGTACATTATGGCTGTTGAGTTTTTCCAGAACACCCTTAGCTGCGTTATTCTTTACACCACCCGAAACCTTAGACCCCCACATCAGACGGACATCAAAGGAGGTACTTTCGATTACAGCCCTGATAGGTTTGACTAGGGTTACAGTTTCGGGCTAAATGCTTTGGGGATTCCCAGAATTAAGGCTGGCAACCAGGCATTGCCGTGTCGCAGTCAGCGATGAGCTCTAACAGCCAAGCCAGAAATTCCGTTTGCTGATCCCGAAGCATGGTACCTGAGCAGGTACAAGTAACCTTCAACCCCTCAAACTTTGTGCTTCTGTAGTTCCACCTCGATTCACCAGTACTGCTTAGGGGCCAGTGGAGAAAGCAACTGTGGAGCTTGTTTGAAGCTTGAGCTCAAGGATGTTGTTTTCGTTTGTCTCGGTACAGGCAGACCTCTACCAGTACTACATGTCGGGAAGCTCTGCTTGAAGTCTCTGGGGTGCTTTCTGCGTAGGGCTTAGCAGTGCACCAGCACTTGTCCAGCAACAGCAGCAGGAGCAAAGGGATCGAATATCTGCCAACAACCTGAACACCATATAAGATTTGGCACACCCACCCCTAAGCCCACACAACTTAGACGAAGTCTTGACATCTAGACACAGCGCACTCGTAGTGTTCCCTGAGATCTCGGCATTTGAGCAGATGGCTGCCCCAATAGCCACCAGAGACTATGTACACAGCTTAGCTACAACCGTTGATGCTGCGCAAATCTCCTTCTACAGCCAAATCCAACCGTGTCCTAACCCGACGTTTGATGATGCCAGAAGACTGCTACTGGTAACTGCGTCGGCATCGGAGTCGAAAAGTGTTCTCACTTGGTGCAGGCGTTGCTCAGGAGGTGGGCTGGCACGTAGACCGGCGATGCTGCCGATGATGCTGACAAAGCTCATGCTGGCGTTGCAACGGCGTTCTTACCCAAACGTCAAAGCATATGCCCGTCTTGCGTGCTGTCAGCCATGAGGTAGCCCCTTCAGCCCCAAACGTAGCTTTGCTTAGGGCTCGTGAGCAAGCTTGGCCCTAGGGCAGGGGTGCTGTGAAAGCCACAACACTTGCTAGCCGCAAGCCCCAAACCCCAGATGACAACGTTTAAAAGTCTTGAATGTGCCTCAAACAGCCGTAAGCGCTAACACTTCAAAGTCCGTTTTAAACCTCAGCTTCAAACGCTCAGGAGGTCTCGCCATGTGCCCCCTCGTGGACCCGTCCTATGTTGCCTATTGCGCGCACGTGACTCGGGACGAGTTTAGGTGTTCGGGCTCTTGGCTTGGCCGTGCTTACAGTACTCCTAGAGTTGTTAAGTGTACCACGATGGTTATTGTCATTGTTGACAACTGGAAGCACTTGAAGCCCGCCGTCAACGCTCTCTTCAGGCCTGAGGTTCTTGACGCTTCGGGTTTCAGAGAATCCAACTCAATACAAATAATACAAATACCCGCTGGCAAAGGTATCCGAATGAGGGCTCCCGCATGCACTGGTGAAAAGTCGGAGTCGAAGTTGGGGCAGTCTTGCGCCGGGATGTTTCGGGTCACCATGGGTCATCAGAGCTTCGGGTGTGGGGGACTTGTAGAAAAAAGCAAGTCCTTGCAGTGTTCCTTTCCCCGTCTACCCCAAGCCTACACCCTGAAGCCAGATTTAACCGTGCCGCTTGTCCCTCAACCTCGTGATATATCCCTTGTCCTTCGAACTCCGCTGTACTCCTGTGCCAACCCTGGCATGGGAGTTCCACATGTGTTTCTCATTCTCTCGCTTACCCATGGGCTCGTGAGACTGGGTATGGGCTTTGGGAGATGCACCCTAAGTTTATTTTTTTAAAGATGGACCCTTGCACAAACCTGCACTCAACTGTTTATGGGGCCCTGTGGCATGACGCTGTGCAGGTGAGCACCTCGACAACATCTCCAAAGGCTGGCACTGCCATGGGGTCCTGGAATTTGCTTGAGCAGATTAGGGCCCTGTGCCTGCTCCTAGGCAAAGCCCGAATCTTTGGATGCCCAAATCCAAGCGAGTTCCAGAAGTTGTTATGTGGCCCCCGAGCCCAAGAGCCTGTCACAGCTTTCCACTCTTGGAGTGCGGAGCATCAGGCCACATAAACATACGGATCCTGCAACCCCAATATGGGATACTCGTGTGTATCTGGTCTTTCGGGCGGTTGTGGTTTCGTTTCGGGTTGGCCTATTGCATAGCTACCATTACTTCTCGCAGCAGCAGCAGCAGCAGCAGCAGCAGCAGCAGCAGCAACAGCAGCAGCAGCAGCAGCAGCAGCAGCAGCAGCAGCAGCAGCAGCAGCAGCAGCAGCAGCAGCAGCAGCAGCAGCAATGGCTAGTCTTGGAGCTGAGGCTTCATCCATCCCAAGACCAATGGCTGGAAGCAAGGTCAAGGTCCCTCAAATCAAACGCGTGATGAGTCTTGAACCCTACAACCCGAAGCAGACGGTAACTCAAGCCTCCGGAATGCCTCTCGAATCCAAAGCTTCTGTGCAGTATGACGGCTACGACGACGAGGTGCCTGCAGGATGACTGTGGGTTTCAAGAGTAGGGCTCAGGTTCAGGGTTCAGGGCGTAGGGGGCGCAGCGCCGTGGGTTTCCCTTCTAGCCTCAAGCAATTTCAAATCGAGTTTCCGTTTTTTTGCAGGACCCGACGGAGCTCTAGCTCAGAGCAGCCCCCGCGTTTGATGGTACAAATTCATCCAGAAATCCGCAAACGAAGGCCCTAGCATGGAAACCCGATCTAAAGAACTGAATGTTATCCTTTTTTCGTCTCTATACCTATAATATATTATACTCGCCGTAGGATATACCATGATATAGCCCAACCTCTTGAGAATTACCAAGTCCCCTGCATGGAACGCTTGTGGTATCAGGGCCCTTTTTCTTAAGCCACGCAGGTTGTCCTGGCTCCGGGCCTTAGCCTCGGCAACTTTTCATCGATGGAATGCCCAGCGAATCACATGCGCGTCGCTCGGCTTTAGGCTTTCAGCCTTCTTCAGGATTTTGTCGTTCGTCCTTTCCAGCGGTCCGGCTTCTTCAAAATCAGGGGTTCCTTTTAAGGCTCGTTAAAAGGAGGATCGGGCTCGTTTGCGGAGAGCGCCAAGCAAGCCCACGAGTATAGTAGAACATAATAGAAATCGAAGATAATGTAATGTAACATAGAAATGTATGTATGTATGTATGTATGTATGTATGTATGTATGTATGTATGTATGTATAAGCATCTCGGCTCCGTGGAGTGGAGCGAACTTCTGATGTGCCAGAGCAACTTCGACTGGCTCTTCGGCTGGGTCTGGGCTCTGGTGCTTCGGGACATTTCCTGCAAGGGCTGTTTGATCGGGGCTGCCTCTGGCTTTGTTTGGATTCAGCGCTGGCACATCCGTATGTACCCCGCAGAGCCATGGACACGGAGTCGATGGTTCCGCACGGAGACAACAAGCTTCCCAAGTACCCTTCATACCGCCTGCTTCGGGATACTCTTTACAATCTTGTGGAGTACAACGTACTGGGGCTCCTCACCCGTCAGTGGACAGATGTACCAGTCACGGATCTTCGCTGCAGACAGGGCAGACTTCGACGGAGGTGGGAAGACTTTGGTGCTTTTGGGGTTTGGTTTGATGGTTGGCTGCTGCTTTCGGACCCAGGCCGGCTTCAAATTGTGGCAGCCACGTACGAAAGAGATGTCGACTTTGGGCATGCCATGTTCCAAGCTGCCTGCCGTTTTCAACGGCCGGACCTCGAGACCTTGGACTAGCCTCCCGATGGCGGTGCGCCGCAGTTTGAGAGGGGCCTACAAGCTGACACGAGCCAGTGCCGGGCCCGCTGTGCACTCGACTCTTCTGCAGGCGCTACGCTTCTTCATCATGCCAGGGGTCATGCTGTGCGGGCTTCTTGGAGGAACGGTGTATCTGCTTGGCATTGCGACCTTGCAGGCGCTTGATGGAGGCTCCTGCCACATCTCTCCTCCTACGATTACTGCCCAGTGCCCTCAGCATGTTCCTGCTGTATCTACCCTCCTGCCAGTCTGCAATACACTCTTGGCATATCTGGTGCACTCAGTAGCCGCATGTAATGCACGACTCGGAGCGCTTACCCATACATGTCTGCTGACGGCACAGCGGGCTCAAAGGCAGTGCCCGGCGGCCAGGACCACCTGGGACTTCCTGGCGATGGCCGAGGACTCTCCCGTCGAGGACAACCTTGTCTCGGACGGTTCCACGGCATCGGCTCACCCGAACTCGCCCCCACGTGGACCTCCGCCACCCCAGCCCATCCAGGTCATCGGCGAGGCCTCGCTCAGCATCTCGGTGGCGGTCGGTTCGACGATCCAGTTTCTGGGCGGTGGCCTTCGTGAAATTCTCACACATCTGCCCTCCGACTGGCGTACACAGGAAGGCATGGTTGTGGAACTACGCTCCCTTCTACCGTCAGACCGGTTCCACCCACACATGATGTGGATTGGAGAGGGTACACCGCAAAGTGCGCTGTACCCGGCTGGAGGACCGAGTACTACCCCCATGCCTGGTGCCGCTTTGGCGACAGAGGAGCGCGAGGACCCGACTGGGGAGGCCAGGGCCACAGACGAGGAGATGACCGATGCGGTACAGGCGCTGGAGGCCGACGGCTCCCTGGATGAGCTCCTCATGGACATTCCGCGGGGAGTGGAAGTGGAGATGGCCAGAGCATCCTCGGGCAGCAGCGGATCGGGCAGGGCGAGCACGTGGCACGGCTCTAGCGCCCCTCCGCCACCAACGCCGGCGACTACGACGGGGACACGAGAGACCAATGCGTCGACCAAGCCGAGGGCGAAGCCGAGGACGACCCAGAATCGAAAGCACGCCACCTACGGAGGGTGCATGCAACATGCTAGGAAGAAGCTTTTCGCTGTCATGCGGTGTGTAGGACAGGACGGCAGTCAGACAGGAGCAGACATGTGCCTAGGCGCGGCCGGGACAGCTGATTCTGAGAGCACCTGTCTGTATGGACAGGGCGTATCCTTCTCACTCAGAGGAGCGGAGCCTCCGCCGCCACAGGGCACAGAGCGCACAGACTACGATATGACCCGGGCACCTGCGTGGAAAATGAGGGGATCCTTTGTCATAAGGTTCGTGTTCATGCTCATGCTCTGGCGCGTGTTCCTTGTGCTCTCACCCTTCTACCAGTCATTGCCTATGACGGGGCTGGCCAGGTACGGTTTGCCCTCGTCCTCGACAATGCGGCCGGTGGCCGTGTCTTCCTTTCTGTCATTGCTGACTTTCCGCATGGCATGTTCAAACAGCTACCTTCGCAGGTCCGGGTCGCCCCATTCCGGTGACCTTCCAGATCGACCTTCTGAACACCGACAGGTTAGCCCAGGTGCCGTTCGCACCCGTTGCCTTTCCCAGCAACTGGTTCCTACATCGCATACGTAGTCCTGAACAAGTTCGCGACACTCCACATGGATGCTGCCTGGGTCCCAAGTCCCGGGGTTGTAGCAGTTATCCGTTCAGATGCAAGATGACTGTGGTTTTGCTGTTGACGCAAATCCTGGGTGTTACCACGACTGCTACAACAGATGCGAGGGTTGGTGTCCCACGTCACATTGGGACGCCGGGAGCTCCTCGAGAAGGACCATCTCTCGAGTACGAGGCCGCGAAGCACGGTGACAGCCGTTACAGTTTCCGCCCTTATGTTTGGGGCCCCCGCACCTTCCCGAGGAAGAGAGCACTCCGACGTGCGATTGACAGAGCGACAAGGAGACCGGGTCAATACACGTGGTACCGAGGCCGGCATGTACACCTCCGAGACCTGTGTACAGGACAGCAGACTGGACCCAGGACTGGAGCACCAACGAGGGCGACGCGAGCCTCAGCCGCTCATTTCGGCGACAGGCCCCATCGTAGACTCAGAGTCGTCACTTGGAACTGTGGCGTCTTAAATGCCAACACCTATCGTGAGGTCATGGTCTGGATGCAAGATGAGGAGTCGCAAGGCCGTGCCGTGGACATCCTGTGTCTCCAGGAGACAGCTTGGCAGGGTGACAGTGAGTTTGTCACGGCTGACATTGGTCGGCCGGGTGCTCGTTGGTATGCCGTGCACACAGGGGCCAAAGACAAGTCGGGCGTGATGTGTTTGGTGAGGTCTAACCTCATCCCTCCTGATGGTCTTCGGCATCGGGTCGTACTGGCCGGACGCCTTCTCCACGTCCGTCTCATGTTGGGAACACCCCTGGACCTGTTGTGCATGTACCAGGTCGCCTGGAATCCGGGCAAGCAATTCCTCGATGCCTCGCAGGTGCCGCGCAGGAAGGCGACACATTGTGCCGACCTCTGGCGATCACCCCAGACGAGGTGTGGGAGGCGCTGGGAAAGATCTCACCTAGCAAAGCTATGCCAAGCTGGTCGGCCCCGGCTGCCGTCTGGAAGGTGCTACGATCACAACTTCTCCCCACCGTGGTGTCCCAGCTTAACCAGGTGCTGCAGACGGGCCCATTGATTCTCCCACCAGAGTGGTGCACCAGTGAACTGGTTCTGATTCCGAAGCCAGGCAAATCCCTCACCTCGGTGGGCCAGCTTCGTCCGATATGCCTTCTTCCACCAATGGCGAAGACCCTAGCGACAATTCTTGCCAACCGGATGCAACCCTACCTTCAATCATACCTCCAGGAGGTCGCGCAGTACGCCTACGTACCCGGCCGATCCCTGTCACAGGCCTTGGAGCGGGCGATCAGCCATTGTGTGGAAGTGCGCGCCCTGTTGGCCACACAGGGAACGTCCCTGTACGAACGACGAGGAGGAGGCACCCGCCTCCCTGTGGTTGGAGGCATCATGCTGTCACTGGACATTACGGGTGCATATGATGTGGTCAGGCGAGAAACTCTGCTACTGGCCCTACAGGCGGCTGCGGTTCCGGCGGAGCTCCGGGAAACCGTCATGGCGGTCCACAACCAGGCCAAAATAAGAATTTCCCATTGCGGACATGAGGATACCATCGCCCTTGGCACTGGTTTGCGCCAGGGCTGCGGGCTTTCGCCCGCCCTGTGGGCCCTTGTCTCGGGCTGGCTGCTCCGTGGACTAAATGTTGCCCCAGACGACATGCCGGCCGAGGTCAACACATCCTACGCGGACGACCTTCTCTTCAAGTGGATCATTCGCTCAGGGAAGGCCCTAGAGGTGGCTTACCGGCAAATCCGCACGGTTCTGGAACACCTGGCCGACCACGGACTACAGGTGAGTACGGCGAAGACGGTGACCCTTGTAGAACTACGCGGAACCAAGGCACACCATGCCCTCCGAAAATATGTTGTCTCAATTAAAGGAGTCCGGCATATGCGTTTTCAGGTCAGGGGCCGAGATGTGGACCTACGGCTGGTGGACCAGCACGTCTACCTAGGCGCGATCATCTCCTACCGCAAGCCGGAACAAGCGACGGTCCAGCATCGCATGACGCTCGCCAAAGGCCAATTTGCCCGCCTCAAACCGGTGCTGAAGTGCCAAGCGGTCCCCGGTCCCCCTGGGGCTGCGCATGAGGCTGTGGAAGGCCTGTATACCGGCATGCCTTTTACACGGACTTGACTGTGTTGGCCTCACCGAGGTGGCGGCCAAGGAGGTTACGTCTCTTATGGTGATGCAGGCTAGGTCAGTGGCGAGATCCCATAGCATGCACACGCACGAGACCAACTCCGACGTGTGGCCAGAACTTCAGCACCCAGGCAGCCCTCAAAAGGCACATGTTCCTGACTCATATGACCGAAGATGCACAACACGAGCGACGGGTGGAAGTTAAATCACAGGCTCAGACCTCGCATATGGAACATGCCAAGGATGGGCTACCATGGTGCAAGCACTGCCTGCGTCAGTTTAACAACTGGCCGAACTCCCACTATCATGTGAACTCTAGAAGTTGTGCGATCCTGAGATCCATCTATGAGGAGGGTCAGCCTGGAGTTGTATTATCTCATCTCTCCGAAGCCTTAGTAGCCAACGAGGAGATCCTCACCCTGGCGGCTCAGTGCAGTTGGACAGACTTGGCGGCGCACCAGCTGGTTAAATCCCACCTCTGCCACTGCCCAGAATGTTACCACTGGTCAGTTCGGCCGACGTACGTAAAACGCCACATGCTTGCCAAACACCCTGAACAACTTGCTACCATTGACCGTTGCGTTCAGTTTGTGAAGGCGAGCAACCTCGGGCTCAGCAGTCCCTGTCGGTTTTGTGGAGAAGCATTCCGTCGCAGAGATGCCCACTTGAGATCTTGCGCGGCATTGTTCCAGGGTGCTTATCTGTTTGCTAGGCTTGCTAGAGGCCCACCCCCTGTCTCCGCGCATCATGACGCCACCTCCATCGGATCAGGTGCCACCCATGGACCCTCTGCTGGCCGCCACACAGGAGCTCAAGCTCATGGAGACGCTGGTTCCCAAAGGAATCCTGGGCATGCCCTCCTGCCTGACAACGGGACGGGAGCCCCGGACACCGCGACGCGGACCAGAGCGAGGAGATGCTGATGGACCAGGGCAAAGGCCAGGATCGCCCGGCAAAGTGGCCGCGACAGGGCCAAAAAGGGCAGGCCGGAAACGGAAAAGGCCGAAGTCACCAAGGGCCACCACGCTCCGGGACCTACTGGAACAAGCCCCCACGAGGACAGAAGCAGCAGAGAGAGGCAGAGCCGAGTGGAGAGAAGCACCTCAGCCCGACCCTGCAGAAGGAGATCAAGCACCTCCGAGCTCGCATGGACATGATCACTGCTCTCCTCCTTCGGCACGACAATCAATTGGCCATATGCTGGTTGGACACTGCCTTCATGTTCTTCCTCCGCACGGACATGCAAGGAAGTCTAGCGGTGACCTTGTACCGGACAGGAGTTGCATGGAAGGAGCTGAAGGAGAAACACCCCCAACGGCTCGAGTCCCCCATGAGGGTCGTCCTGATGCAGGCCTTGCTGACCACGGTGGCCTCGCGCTTCGAGCAGCTCATGGCGACCGAGGCGTCACGGATGGAGGCGGCGAAGCTTGGCTGGCTCACGACGGACGCCACCAAGGTCAACGTGATGAAATGGAGTGCCAAGTCCAAGTGCCACGAGGTGGACCCCGATGGCGTGCCTCTCCCGACGGAGGAAGTGACCAAGGGCCTCATGGACCTGATTGTGTTGGCCAAGACCCCCCTGGTGATCAATCGCTTCCATGCCACGAGACCGCTGGCACAGGAATACGAGTCCCAGGTGCTACCGATGATGTTGGACGTGGGGCTGCGACTCAAGGAGGCCGACAGAATGTGGGAGATCCT
Source organism: Symbiodinium sp. CCMP2456 (assembly GCA_905221635.1). NCBI lineage: Eukaryota > Dinophyceae > Suessiales > Symbiodiniaceae > Symbiodinium > Symbiodinium sp. CCMP2456. The sequence goes on along the minus strand of CAJNDV010034919.1, from coordinate 73,162 downwards.
TCGCTCAATGAGCCGATCGGCGATTTGGGTTGCGGCAGGCCTGTACATGAGACCGGACCGACTGCAGCGCGGAGCACTTGCTCAGCGCATAGCAGCCATGATGGGGCAAACGACTCCATAGATCGCCTACTGAGCCTGAGGCTGGGGAATCCGGGCAATCACTGCTACGGCATTGCGTTGTTCAGGGGGCTGGTGGCGGCGGCCATACAGCCGTCGGCATTGGCAACATGTTTCCGCCGTTGCTGAAATCGGTAGCCCTGAGCATGCTGGGAGCCAAGAAGACTTACTTTCTTTGGCGCAACTCCTTTTGGCGTACGCTTCTTCAGGGTTGGCGAAATCCTGACTCCCAGCATGACACGGCTGAGTTTCTGCAACATGTTGTGTCTAAGTGCCCAGTCATGTTGGACACAATTGGGGTACACTGGGCTACCAGACGACAGGTGGGGGATCAAACCCTCCAGCATGATTCAGGCTGTTCCACCCCGGTGTTGCTTAGAGCTCATGACTCGGAGAGGAGTGTTCAGGCCCTTGTGAACAGCTGGCATGCACACGAGGAGGATAGATCCGCAGCTTTGGCGTGTCCGCCTGTGATCATTTTTCAAGTCTTGAGATTCGGTGCTAATGCGAGGACTGGGGCCGTGCGCAAACTTAGGTTCAGGGTGCAGCCGGATTTGGTGTTGAGAGTGCCGTACTTCAGTGGTGAGGGTATCACAGTTCTCCATGAAGATTATGCGCTTAGCTCCGTCATCTTGCACTTAGGTGGGTCACCTAGTTGTGGCCACTATAAGACTCTCTTAGTAGTGGACACCGCGTTCCACGTTCTGGATGACGACAAGCCCTCTCGGACGTGCGGTACTTCCGAGTTGAATCGTTGTTGGTCAGATTCTTACCTTTTCATCTACATTCGGGGCAGTCGTTAATCCATGACCTCGCTTTTCTTGGGCATCCGTGCCGGAGGTCATGCTCCGGAAGGTGCAGGGGATGTGGCAAGACGCCACAGCGGGAAGCCGGGGGTGAAATCCTCTGTCCCCCATTTTCGCTCGCAGAGATCGGACCTTTGCAGCGCGTGAAGTGAAGTGAAGTATGTATGTATGTGTATATATATATGTGTATATATATATATATATCAGCAAGATGCCCCCAACAAAATCTCCCATCCGGTTTCGGATAGCTGAGTTTGCCCAGTGAAGGTCTACGACTTGAAGCGTTGCCAAGCTGCCGCAATGTTGATGGGCACACCGGCTATGAAGAGAGGGCACGGATATTGGGGGGTTTAGGCTTGGTTTGTGGTTTTGTTCTTGGCTTTCTAAGGCAGTGCTGGATGCTCGCAAACTCCAAAAGCCTTGATTCGCTCAACCTTTACACTTGCAAAACCCCCCCCCCTCCAAACGTCAACAGCCTTACCTTGCCTTCAAGGTCAACAGGTTTATGAGGAGAGCACTCATATGTGGCCGGCAGGCTGCTATACGCGACTCGGCACCAGAGGGGCTGGTCACCCAAGAGCCCAAGGTATTGCATAATTATTTGTAAGCACTACTGTAGGGGCCTCAATATTTACCTATACTATTCTGGGTTAATCATTATGATTATACTATGAAGGCCCCTATACTATAGACACTGTATGATTGCCTGAACGTTGACCGAGAGTTTTCCATTCAAGGCCTTGAGGCTTCCCCGGGAATACTTAGCGACACTCTCCCTTTTAGATCTTTTAGCTGCCCTGTACATACTCAGACAGTGAGATACCTCCCGGAACCTTTTGGAAATCGTTACGGCTGAGCTGGAAGTCTAAAGAGTTCAGGGTTCAGGGTATCCCGTAGGTTGCAGAAGGATCGAGAAAGAAAGTCACGTCAGGTCAGGTACACAGCAAGTTAGGCGCTCTGGTATCGCTAAACCTAAGCTCCTGTTCCCGATTCCCGGGTTCTTTGCAGCGACTCGGGTAGCATTCTGCAAAAAAGCGCTAACTTGATCTACGGCAAGAAGAAACACGTCTAGTTGGGTAGCTCCTTTGGCTAAGATGTTGGCCTTGCGTGGTTCGAGGGTTACCGGGCTTTCGTTCCAAACTTGGGCGTCTGACGGAGCGATGATCTCAGCACTAGGCAGAACCCTACGTAAAGCAGTCCGACAAAATCATGTCCGGGAAGGCCAGAACAAGAAACGAGAGAGGGAAGAACAGCACGGAAGCTTCACAGGTGGGGCTCATCAGATTTTCTGGGCTGGTATTTCAACTTCGATCAAAGCGGCGCGCAGCTCGAGCACCCTTCCATCCGCCTCCTCTGCGAAAAGGCGCCCCGTGGCCGGGGGGGAGGGGGGGGGAGCAAAAACCTCAAGGCCCAAGCGCCAAGCCTCAGGGCCCTTTTTGGGGGGTAAGAAGGAGCCCTAAAGTCCTAAAGCGATATCTTCTAGAACCTTATACCAAAATCCAATGGTCAAGCTTTTCTCCGGCCGGGAAAACCCTGCAAATACTACTTTAGAGGCCATGGCGTAGCTTCCGAGCCCTACCTCCACATCCCCGGAAACTGCGGCTCAGGCCTTTGGCGCCTAAGTGCTGTTGCGAAGAATAGTAGTGATAAGAATACTAATTACATAATACTAGATAAAAGGAATGGAGGTCATAATAATATCAAAAACAATGCGATTATTGATATGTACAGTAATTTGTAATACTAATACTATTCCTGAGCCTTCGCGTGATTCCAGTAGAAGTTAGTTTAGCCCAAACCCGGTTCTCATCATCAAGGCCCCTACCTGGACTAGCTGGTTTAAAAGCGATTTCTCCTTGGCCAGGGGTGCGACCTCCAGGAGTGGGAACCTTGCCGCTCGGATTGCCAGTGCAACGCGGTTGGCCTACACTCCAAACCCTTACCTCCTATAGGGTGAGTACAAAACCCGCAAGCTCTAAACGCTGTCGGGGATTCTGCATTTGGGATTATCTCTGACTTCACAGACGGCTGAATCCATCGAAAGTCTTCATCGGGAGTTTCGGCCTCTTGGGCTGAGGACTGGGGAGCTCCCTGAATTTCGTACCGCAGAGTCCGTTCGGCTTCGGGCCTCAAGTTAGGAAGCCCGCAAACCTTGGCTGAACTAGCTGCCGTTTTGAAAAGTGTTGATTTGAGGCTTGGGTTTGGATCGAGGAGTTGCGTTTACGTGACACATGACTATGCGACTGCACGAAGCACTGCATGGTCCGAGCTAAACGCGCACCCTGAACTCCGAATAGTCAAACAGCCCCCAACCCTGAACCCCAAACCCCTGCAACATTCCATGCCATATGATGGACGCAAACGCGACTTCGTGTAGCGAGATCTCTATTGCAAACCCGCAAGGCAATGCGAGCCTGACCCAGCTCGGCGCCCAATATGCCGGCTACACCCACAAAGACAACATGACGATGGAGGAGAAAATGCACTATTGTTCCGCCCGGGCCCGAAAGCAAGGGTTCAGGGTTTGTGCCTTAGGGCTTGTGCTGACATCTCTGCTCTCATTACCGTAGTGGTTTTGAGCTCATCTCATTTCAGGTTACCATTTGCTTGTTTGTAGGGTTTTGGAGTGACGTGGAATATCGGTCTGAGGCGTCATGGAGCTAAACTGTTTGTTGTGTGCTGTGCTGTGTTGTATTCTATTGTGACAGATGCCATGTTGCTTTGTGGTTTCATGGTGTGTTACGTTCTGGTATGTTGTGCCATTTTTCTGTCAAGCTATCTTATGTTGGGGGATGCCAAACAATGTAATGATAGGTTACGTGGTATGATGTAGCATAGTACCATGCAATGTCATGAAATCCATGTAGTTTACTGTAACGTACAGCAATGTAATGTGATGCAGTGCAATGCACTGTAATGCAATGTACTGCAGTGTAACGGGACATGGCGGAACGGAATGGACTGCAATGCAGTGTAACGTAAAGTACTGCAGAAATCTTGTGTAGTACTCTGCAGCAGAGTGTACTGTACTGTAGTGTAGTGTATTGTTCCGCTGGTGGTTTCGTCATGTCGCATTCGAGTGGGCATGCGTATATGTACGTGTAGCAGTAAAATGTGTTGTTTGTTAATCAGCTTGTTGATCTGTTTGCGCAGTTGTCTAGCTTTTTGTTTTCAATACTCATACATCTACCCTCCGCTTGCATGTGCTTTGTTTTGTGCTGGAAGGCAGTCTTCGCGTTAGAATGCTCGCTGTTCTTGGTAACTGGCCGCAGCCGAGGTGACGCAGAATGGCTCGTCGTGACCTCCAGCTGCAATTAGTTTCGTGAACCCTACCAGTAGCTCCCAAACCCAACGCACCAACCTCCAGAACCTTAAACTCAAAAGCACCAGCCCTAAAAACCCGAAACTTTAAACCCCGAAAGCCTAAACCCCAAACCCTGAACCCCAAAGTTTCAAGGCCTCAACATCCACAAGTAAGCCTCAAATCCCTAGGCCTTAAACCTTGAAAATCTTGGGAGCTGCTTCGCAGACCCAAAGCTGTGGCCTGCGACCTTGAGCTGGAATGTACCTTTGCCAGAACGCGTATATTGCGTCCTCCTGACCCCCTTTTGGCCCATACCTGCCAGCTGCTACGGGCCCAGCTGGTCTTCCGAGTTCCAGGCGGTTGCACAACCCACCAACACAGCCACGTAAGCTTCAGATGCTTCAGGTCTTGGCCAATCCGGCTGCTGTACGAGTGTGTTTCCTCATGCCATCCCTGCGCCTGTGCAGCAAGTGGCCGGAGTGACTGGAGTGTGGGGCTCCTTTCCATGATGTCTGCAAGTCTTACGGCTTGCCTGAGTGAGATATAGACGTTTTGATGACGCATATTCCTTTGCCTCTCTCTGCGTGCTATCAAGATCAGCATGCAGAGAGCTTCGGGACTTGTGACAGAGCCATGATCATCAAGGACCTGCCAGGCCCTGGCCGTCCCAAGCCCGAAACTTACAAGCCTGAATGTAGGCCTAGATCTGTTCTACTCAGCAGAGAAGAAGCACCTCTGAAAAACAGACGAGTAGAGAGGAAGGTAGCACACGAAGCTCGATAGACATGGCCAACCACCAGACCGATGCTTCAGCGACCTGCAGTATCATGGGATCAGGCCAGGGCTCTGGGGTCTGTGTGATAACATAACTGCAGGGTGACATTGTTACTCATTCTTCGTACCTCTATATTACACACAAACAACGGTAGCTGGACATGCTTTTTATATGCAGTCCCGGTCCATGGAGGCTTTTATAGCTGTTAGTACATATGCAGGTTTATCGGTTCTTGAGCTTAGCAACCGCGAGGTCCAAAACCGCACTCAGTGTGGTAGCACTATGGGGTTCTGGCGCCCGCAATAGGGGCGCCCCGCGGTTCCGCGGCTCCCCTGCGTCGAAGCGCACATTTTGGGTCGAATCATCTCCACGGCACCGATCCCTTGCTGCGGGGGCGCGCGATTCCTTCGTACATTCCAAGCCTTCGGCCGCAGTTTGATCTTGGCTTTCCAGATGCTCGGAATGTTGAAAGTCCTGGCAGGGCCAGACTATTCAACTGGGCTTCGTCCGTTCGGCCTTCCAAACCATGGCGAACGACTTTCGAGAAGGTACATTCAATTCGCCGGAAGTGCTTCAAGTCTTGGGGGACTGCACGATGAGGCTTTTCGGGCTAACCCGCGTGGATATTTAATCCCACCAGTACATGTCGAGTTGATCCTCATGGTCCTGGTGGTCCTGGTCGTTGGCATGGTCGTGGTTCTGGTTGGCTCGTTGTAGCAATTGTGATCGTAGTGCTCGTCGGTGTGGTCGCGGTCGTCCCAGTATCTGTCTCGGGGGTGTAGGGGGAGAGGGTCTGTGAGGGCTGAATACACAACATATATAGATTCATATACATATTAACTATTCATATATAAATATAAAGTTTTCTGTATATATACAGTTATATACATACATATGTATGTATGTATATATATATATATACTTTTATGGTAGCCACCCACCCCCGGCATCCATACCTTTAGGCTGCATATGTCTAGTATGTCGGTACAGGCCTGGTCTGCACACTTCTCTTGTATCTGTGTACATGTACATGCATATACGAATGTACGTGGTGACACACTTGTATCTGCGCATGCTGCAGATGACAGACATACATCGGGAACGAGTGCGCGCAATCAATTAAGCCAGAAGAATCAACCTATTCCTCGAGACAGTCCAACAAAAAGCAAAAATAACAAAGATTTCGCAACCTCTCAGAAACCTAAAACGAGCAAAGTCCTCGAGACAGTCCCCAAAAAATCAAAATGCCAAAGCCCATAAGCCAAGAAATTCGCATGTTTCGCCAGACAGTCCGCAAAAAGAAAAGATAGCAAAGATTTCGGAGCCTCTCAGAGATCTAACATGCCCGTATTTCTTGCGACTGTCCCAAAGCAACCAAAAATACCACGGCCCATAAGACAAGAAATGAGCACATTCCTTGAGACATCCTCCCAAAACTCCGAAATCTGGAATGAGCATATTTCTCGAGTCAGTCCTGAAAAAGCATAAATACCAAAACCCATGGGCCGAAACATTAGCATATTCCGCGAGACAGTCTAAAAAAAAAACAAAGATTCGAGGCTATTGGGACTGTCTCGAGAAATGGCCTTTGGAATAGCCTTGAATCTATGATTTGTTTAATGATCTCGGGGGATGTGCTCATTTTCTTGTTTATGTGCTTTGGTATTTTGGTTTCTTGTGGACTGTCTCGAGGACTATGTTAGTTTCAGATACCTGAAGCGTTGCGAAAACTTTGCCAGTTTTGTTGTTTTGGGGTTGTCTCGAGGAAGATGCTCATTTCAGATTTCTGAGAGGATCTGTCTCGAAAAATATGCTCATGGCAGAAATCTGCGAGGTTCCGAAATCTTTGGTATATCTGTTTTTGTTGGATTGTCTCGAGAAATATGCTCATTTTCGATTTCTGAGAAGTTCCGAAATCTTTGGTATGTTGGTTGTTTTGGGACTGTCTCCAGACATATGTTCATTTCTTGGCTTATGGACTTTGGCATTTTTGGTGCGTTAGGGACTGTCTCGAGAGATATGCTAATTTTGACATGACGAGACAGTTTTTTCGGAAGAGCGCACATTATCCGAATGTATTTGTGCCACGGAAGGCAACTCCTCAGTTGTACACAGAATAGAAGCAACCTTGATTACGCGTCAGTAACTAAGCCTTTACACTCATATTTTCAATACTTTAGTATTATCATGTCTGGTTACCAGTCTACAGACAACAGAAGCTTTCAACTAGCCTTGTACATGTACTGGTCTAGCATGTGGTTTTAGCATAAGCTTAAACAACATTTCTTTACTATCATCTTCAGATCTACCCAACAATAAGCGGGCTCTCATGAATATGCGAGCACAAGAGCCTGCGGACATGCTAATGCAATATCGCCGATTGTTAACCTAAACACTTGATTCAAGTTCAACAGCGCTGATTTGATATTTGGCACATATCTAAGTCATCTCATGGACGTTTTACAAGATTGCAAATGCTCTTCGAACACGCATTATCAGGATTATGCATTTGACATGTGTGTGAGTTAGTGACTAATGAGTCCTTGGCTCGCAGGTTCGCGTTGCTTCTTATCTGTTCATGAACGATTTGAACCGTCGCTTTTATCTACAAATCATGAAATACTTTAACTGCTGATGAGTCATCTATCTCGTTTATAGTAGTGCACCGACTAGCTATTTCAGTATTAGTTAAGTGTTAGATGTTCGAGTTTGTTATTGAGCAGATTTAAGTACGAGACAAGCACCTTGATATATTCAACACGTGCTGTTCCGATATTAACTTCATATCAACGAAAACAGGAGCAATCTGTGTTATTGTTTGCATAACACATAACCGTCATTGACAACTCATACTTGCAAGCATCACATGAGTAATTACTCGATGAGCTGTGTTTAGGTATGGGACCACACTGATTGCTTCTTAATTCTAACAAAAGCAGTGCCAGTAACACATGGAATAGTTAATGCTACTTGGTACCTTTTGCATACGTGCCTTCTACACCGCGAGGACTCTTTAGGGTTCGGGGCCGCGGTTTTCATGCACGTTTGCTACATTAATTCTGTTTTAAAAGATATGTTTTTGCAGAACAGTACGAACTCGTGATCGTTTTCGTGGGAGGGTTAGTGCTGTCGAGAAGAAGGGTGACGGCAATACTCTGAGGCTTTATTTCTGGTCCAGCAACGCAAAACAGAAGGCCAACATACATGGTTACTCCAAACACTAGACGTGCGGATTCCCATGTGTGTATGTATACATATATATATATATATATGGTAACCCCCCCCCCCCCCCCCCCCT
>CAJNDV010034919.1:38115-52467 GCA_905221635.1 Symbiodinium sp. CCMP2456 | reverse complement strand
TAAACCCTGAAGCCTAAACCCTAAAAGGAAACCTAAACCCTAAACCCTAAACCTTAAACCCTGAAAAGAAACCCTAAACCCTAAAAGGAAACCCTAAACCCTAAACCCTAAACCTTAAACCCTGAAAGGAAACCCTAAACCCCTAAAAGGAAACCCTAAACCCTAAAAGGAAACCCTAAACCCTAAACCCTAAACCTCAAACCCTGAAAGGAACCCTAAACCCTAAAAGGAAACCCTAAACCCTAAACCCTAAACCTTAAACCCTGAAAGGAAACCCTAAACCCTGGACCCTAAGCCCTGAACCCTAAAAGGAAACCCTCAACCCTAAACCCTAAACCTCAAACCCCGAAAGGAAACCCTGAACCCTAAACCCTGAACCCTAAACCCTAAAAGGGAACCATAAACCCGAAACCCTAAACCCTAAACCCTAAAAGGAAACCCTAAACCCTAATCCCTAAACCCTAAGCCCGAAACCGCAAGGGACACCCTAAACCCTGAATCCGAAAAGCAAACCCCAAGCCAAAAAATCGAGAGTTGGCTAAGTGACCGCTCGGGGTTTGCTAAGTGACCTGAAAAACGATGCGCTCTCCGATTGGCCAAGTGACTGTGTTCGGGGTTGGCTAAGTGACCCGGGCTCCTTGCTGAGGTTCCCCAAACCCTAAAGGCCCTAAAGTGTAAACCGTCAAACCTGCACTAGCTTCAACCCCAACTCCCAACACTCTGACCCTCATCCTTCGGCAGGTATACAAGTCCTACTGGCAGTGTGCTCTGCCGGGCATTAGACTTCAAGACGATTTGGGCTTTCAGGCTTCAGGATCTCCAAGTGGTACTTGAGGCTTCTTTAGGAATGGATGAAACGCCGGCTTCGAAGCGCTGCAGCCATTCTGCCGTTGGTGTGTGCTTGGTGGATGGAGAGCCCGGGGTTTGCCCGTACCGAGACCACTGCGGTGTTGACGATGCCAGTACGACGTACTCTCAAGTAGAGTTGTGATCCGGTACTGAAAGACTCTTGCATGGATGCGCAATTAGAAGATCATTCTGCTTGTTCCTTGCAGGCCCGGCTACCCCTTTGATCTCCCGAGAGAATGCGCAACGTTTCGATGCCGAAGTCTTGAAGCCTTTGTCGGTGTCTTGTGATTCAAGCGGTAACTTGGGCGGGGCACATGCCATGAACGGCAACACCGCTTTGATCTCCTAGGCCAGCTGTCGTATCCTTGCTGCGGCTACATCAACACGATCATCGAAGCGAACCCTGAGGCTTGCTGCCAGAAGTGTAGGGTCTGTGGTTTGCAGGGTCTCAGCCCTTCTTAGAAGCTCAGGTGACTTAGTAAGTAGGGCTGTAGTTTAGAAGTACGGTAGCCATAGTTCGCTTCCAACCAAGGTGCTGATACCTTACTAAGTCCCCTCCCTCGTGACAGCCGGTGCACCAGAGCGACGGAGCCACACCAAAGGCAGGGGACTATACCGCTGGGACGGGGGCACCACCCGCAAAGGGAGAAGGCGAAAACACCACCACCAGTGTAGTAACGATCACAGTAGGGATGACACCACGAACAATTGGCAGCATGTTTTCTCTACCTATATCCGGTCCCATCGGAGGAAGCGATACGGCATGTGCTTGTGCCTTCTAGCTGGATCTTCAAATCTGCACCCTCTGGCTCTGCATCCCGCACCCAAAAACCACAGCCTTAAACCCCAAAGCCCAAGCCCTGACCTCACAATCCTCAAGATCCTTCAGCAAAGGGGTCCCGAAAAGGATGTTGCGACATATGTTTGTTGTACAGTTATGCAGGGAATAGTCGGATCTCAAAACAATGGGGCCTGACGACAGTGGACCTGTCAAGCTGTTTGGGGTTTAGGCTCAGCTTACCCGCATCCAGACTCAGTCATCCACAGGCGAAAGAGGCTGAGGAAATGGTGACCTCTATGTGCCAAACCTTCGGTGTCCACATTGACACTTGCGGTGTGCGGGCCTTGGGCGGTTTTCTGGGGCACTTTCATGGGGCTCGGGCTCCTGTTATGTCGAAGAGCTGCAGGCTTCATCCCAAGTCTGCAAGAGTGCGTAGGATCAAACCGTGACTCTGCTGTTGAGGGTCACATGGATGACAAGGAGTACGATCGTGATTGTGACGATGATGGTGTGATGGTAATTAGTGATGAAGAAGAAGAAGATCATGAACATGATGATGGCGATGATGATGATGATGATGATGATGATGATGATGGCAACGATGATCTTCAATAGTCCTGCCATGTAACTGTGCCAGACGCAACAGCTCGTCTTCTTTTGCCAAGGACGGAGATGGCTTCTATGGTGGCCATGGTGGCTACGGTGGCTTCGACGGTGACGGCAAAGGAGGAGGGACGTAAACTTGGAGTTCTCCTCTTGCCTCAATCGCCCTTCGTGGAAGATAAGTCTGACGGGCCGGGTCGCACTGGTTCTTTCCGGTTTGCTTTTAAATTATGGTTTCGATCAGGGATTGAGGATTGAGGGTGTTTTTGGCGACTTGAAGTTTCCAGAAGCCCAGCGAAGCGAGGAGTGGAGTGCGGCTTTGACCAGCAGTGCCTCGCCTTAACGGGTTACGAAAAGCGCTGTTACAACCTCACGGGTACTTTAGGCGAGTTTAGGACTTGGGCAGTTTCGGGGTTTAGAGTTGCATTCCCTGCCTTCTTTGCGAGCTTCTTATAACATACACAAGCGGTCCCTACAGGCCTGATTTCTGGCGCTCCTGTGCAGCCCTCGGGTTTAAGGAGTCGGGTTAGGTTAGTTTAACATTTCAGGCTTAGGGGCCTCCAAACTATTCGGAGGTTTGGGGGCTCAGGGTATGCACCCAAAACCCCAACCCAGGGTATTAGAGTTTTGGCTTTGGGTGAAGCAACCTCCGGCATGCGGAGGAGGCACCGGATAAGCCCCAACTCCCTTCAAGATTTCGCCAATTACTATGTGTTTGTGTCTGGTTTTCCATCAAGCTTACTGGGCTCCGGAAACAGGAGTACCGAGGTTTCCTCGGTAGGACTTCAGTAATGTTGCGCTTCATTCCGGGGCAATGTGGACACGTTGGTTTATCCTCGTAGCCCGTGCACCCCGCCAGAGCGTGGTCAAACTCTTGAGGCGTGCTGAGGAACTTCAGGTTTAAGGTTACCACTCTCGGGATATATATATATATACATATATATATATATATGTATTGTAAAGTTGATGTGGATTTCATGCCGCAGCAACTTCAACGAATTTCCTTGACAAGAACTCAGTCGACGTGGCTCCAGTCTAACACCCAGCATCGACCGTGTTCAACTGGGCCGAGCGGTCTGTCAAGGGAGCCTAGACCCACTTTCGACTTGGGGCTTCGTGCTTCGCACCTTGATGTAAGCTTTCTGCACCCGCGTGCGCCTTGTTTTCGCAGCTGCAGTATTTAAGAAGAAGTTTCGGGTCTGGAACATGCACCCCAAGTTGCAAGCCATCGCTAGGCCTCTGGCTATGGCCTCGGGAAGCATCGCTAAAACGCCCCCGGAGAGGTATTGCTACGTGCATCAGTATTCTCGAGATGGCCTCGAGCTCAGAACGGCCTTACAAAAGGGTTTCCAGGGCTCTTAGAGAGCCCAAAAGGATCGAATACACTATGCGCTTCCTCATAGACACAGTTTGGCGGCTTAGGCTTGTTCTTCCACTTTGTAGAGCCGCAGGGATTTCTGGGGATCCAGCGATGACGACGATGATGCTGATGCTTACGAACTGGCACAAAGCTGCGAAGGGCAACAGCGAGCAAACAAGTCAGTTGACTGGGACAAAAATGCCAAGCAATGGTGGCTTTGTGTTTCATGCTTTGGCGCTTGACAGCATCATTTCAAGGCATGCTAGCCTTGCTGCAAAGAAAGAAAAGCAGGTGAAGCGAAGGCTCAAACCTCCCAGCCCGCAAGCTCCCACCTGCATAAATAAAGCCCTTCTAGAACCCGCATGAAGTCCTCTCTGAACCCACACCCACCGGAAACAAAAACTCTCAAGCTTTGGATGTAGTGGTGCCGAGGTGAGATCGACTGGGATCTGACCGGCAAGCAAGATCCCGTCTGCGTCGCGTGGGACGAAAGCCGGGAGCAGGGAAGAAGATTTGGCTGAGTCAGACTATTCGGAGACCCTGCTTTTGACACTCGGTAGGATCTTCATGGTAATGATCCTCAGACACTGTGGCCGCTGACCGAATTGTTGTTACAGCCTTCCATTGGTCTGCTACCACCTGCCGTCGGGATTGGGCCACGACGACTCTGACGCTACTTCCTTGACATTCACTGCGCGTGGCTCGGAACATTCCAACGGAATCGGACATGAAAGGAAAGAAATGGAGCCAAATGGAGCACCCTCGGAATACGAAGGAGAACACGAAGAGGAGCACTCAGCAGTTAACATCCGAAGAAGTGCAACTTTGATCGCCATGAAGCCAAAATTCATTGCCTCAACCTAAGCCCTAAGCCCAGCCCCAAAGAATGATTTAGAAAAGTCCTCCGCTACCTTGTCCTGTCGCAAGGCTGCCCTTGCAATTCCGAGTGGGAGGAGGAGTGTGAGAGCCACTTGGGCTCAGAATACTTGGGGGCATCCTGGGACCCATCAAAAGGGGCCGCAACCAGTAATGTAGGGGCCTTAATAATTAGAATAGGGTTTTGGGGTCCTTTATAGTATAATTATAATAAGGAGCCCCGAAACACCCAATATGGGTGCCTCAATAAGGCCCCTATAGTACCCTAAGCCCCGAAACCCTAACCAAGCCATAGGCCACTTCGGCCCTGGGGGGTGGCTTTGAGCTTCCGGAATCTGGTGTGTTCAGCTGCGCCGCCCGTGGGGAATTTCAATTCGAAAGCAAAACAAGAACGAGTTGCACAAGCAATGGCAGCCAGAGCCCAAGCAGAAATCCATAGAAATCCCGCAGCCCATCGCCGTGGATTGCAGAAAGTTTGGAGGCTAGGCCCCTTCACTTGACCTGGGCAGGTTTCAGGAGTAGGGCATTGGAGGCGTTGGAGCGGTTGAGGAAGCGGATTAAGCATGTACTGTCCAGGGAATCGCATCATGGCCTGAGTGCTTTAGCATCAGGGCCCTTGCCGGATGCTTGGTCGAATTCAGGTCTGGTAACGGGTGAAAAGCAAGACAACCCCCAAATGTGAAGTCTCAACCTCAGTACAACAAGGCATGTGGGGCACACACACAGACCCAAAATCCAAATCGATTGTACGGAAAGCCCAAGCCAGGAACCCTGCACCCCACAATTCTGTGCAGAAGCCTCAATATCTGATAGTCTCCTAATACGGTAGCTCTTGCAGCTTTGATACGATGTACCGCAAGAAACAGCAGCCGGTTCTAAGTGCAGACTAGGTCAAAATTCCTTGGAGAGAAGATGCTGCTTCGACTTTCAAAGAGAGGGCCCCCCCTTCTCATGGAAGGTAGGCCGTGAACCCTCATTGTCCGGTTTCCCAGGCTTCGGCTACACGTACTGCGAAGCGCGATCGATAGGATGTCGACGCCCGAGTGGAAGGGTTCAGGAGTTTCGGGGTCAGGGCGATTGGGGCCTGAGGGGAGGTCTTGAAACCTGCTCTCAACCTTGCTAAGTACCACAACAACTACTACTGCTACTGCTGCTGTTACAGCCACTGGTATGACCACGGCCACCATCACCACCAGGGCCGTCACTACGAGAGTTACTATCTATGCCGGGCTGTACACGATCCAATAGACTGTATGCACACACGATATACGATGTACTATGCACCGTGTGCACACCATATACGATGTGCTATGTACCGTATCTCGTGTTCTACGTGCTATATACTTTGTGCTGCACCTTAAAAACTACCACCGGGATGTTGGACGTTTTCTGTCGTTTGTGATGGCACTAGGGCTCTTGGCTACAGATGTGGTCGCCGTTGGCTGTTGTCACATATTTGTGAGGCTAGCTTTCTTATGCAAGGATCTTCTGCACTAAACGCTCTGACTCGGACCTCATTGCTCGGAGAAGTTGATGCTTGGACCGTGCAGCACTTCTCAGCCCGAAACCCGAAAGCCCAACCGAAACGCAAAACTCAAGTCTTGCGCCGCATCCTGCGCTTAAGCTGGACATCTTCAAGCCTCAGTGGTTCTGAAGGCTTTGACCCCTTCGAAGTCGAATGCGCTGAGAGTGAGGTCAAGTGCGAGGTGGGGATTGGCTACCCCATGAACACGAAGTGCTGTTAGTCGGTTGTTTTGGAAGGGAGTGTTGAGGTTGAGGAATTCTGCCCAGTGCCCTGCAAAGAGCAAATTTCTGATTGCCTCACGCTCACGGCTGCACGGCTGGTCAGCCAGAGGATCCGTCCCAAAAACGTCTTGCATCGTAAAACACAACGGTAATGCTGCGCCATCCTCGCCCACATAGATACGTAGAACCAACAGCGTGTTGTTGGAGTTCATCCATTCCATAGCTGACTCGCAGACAGGACCTAGGCCTCTGCTCCGAAGGTGCCTTCAGCTCAAGCTGAAAACAGGGCATGAAGTGAGTGTTGTCCTTCCGGGTAGCCCTCAGGACGCGACTGGCGCATACTGCTGGGACCCAATGTGGGGAGCCTGCCCGGTGTCCTGCAAAGGCCAGGTAAAGGGCTTCGGCCTGAGTAAACGCCCTGCTCCCCTGATAAGCCTTCCGTGCTCTCAGACAACGAGACGATGTGCTACGCCATGGTCTACACCGAGCGGCTTGTTTGGGTTCTGCTCCGAACTCCTTCGAAAGGAATATGATGTTGCAGGTAACCATTGCCACCTTGCGCTACTGGTGTGAGCAGGAAATGTCTTCCGCCACCGCACTATGTTGAGGTTTATGGGTTGAGGGATAGCTCAAAATGAAGGGGTTTTAGCCCCAAAATATCTACGGTTTCTACGACAATTCATGTTTGAGGTTTAGGGAACCAAAAGACAAAAGACAGCCTCTCAGGCAGTGAACCTCACAGATTCCAATGTCGCATTTACAGGCATTGGACGACCCTGACGTAGTTTCCTTTGCGTTTTTGGCCCATAGAATACTGCACAGCTAAGTGTCTGAGACCACAAAGTCCCAAGAAGTCCTCGCAGATGGAATCATCTTTCATCTTCGCTATCAGGACCCGTCTGTATCACATGCTTCTTCTTGTGATTAGGGGCGTCACACATCTTACTGGGTTGTTGCTGTCATTGATTTCTCATCGGAAGACAAGTTCCAGGTAAGAAGTTAGTCTTTGAGCACAGCAGCACGCCTACATCCGAAAGTCCTGAGAGAAGCCTGACTTGGAAGAACCTGAGAGTGGGTATTTTAGGGGCCTTACAGTTAGAATAGGCTTTGGATGTATGTTATAGTATAGTTAGAAGAAGGAACCCCCGAAACCCTATTCTAGCTATTAAGGCCCCTATATTACCCCACGAGGTTTTTCAGCCGCACCCTTCTGCGCTTTACCCTACGGTCACCTTATCATCGACACCACATAACAAGAAACGGGTACCCTTACAGCGGTAAGGCGCCCTAGGCCTGGAGCCTTGGAGAGCCTCCGACTTGACTTTTTTTTGTTTGCCGGGGTCTTCTCCTAAACGTTGAAACCCTAAATCCCCCAGAAGACTGAAACCCTGAAACTATAAAACACTGAGCCCTAAAACCCCTCAGAAAGGTTTCGGGGGGTTGCCTTTGGTCTTGGATCCAAGGTCCGGCGAAGTCAACCATTCGGCCGGCGGCTCAGGTCTCGTTGTATACGAACTGTTAAATAAGTCGTACATGATGAACAATTGATTAATACTAATACAGGATTCATACATGTTTAATATATGGTGCACAGACGGATTGCATGCCAGGGGTGGTTCAGGAAGTTTCGTTCGGGAGCCTTCATAGCGTCAGTGATGCTCCGAAGCTCGAGGCGTCAGGGGCGCCCCATGCGTCCAGGGCTCTATACTATCCTAGAGTTCTGATTTTAAAAGTCTAGGGCGTCACACTAGTACAAGGCTCCATCCTCGGAGTTCAAGCTTCGTAAGAGTTTGCTTTAAAATCAGGGGTGCCCCATGCGTCCAAGGCTCCATCCTCAGAGTTCAAGCTTCGTAAGAGTTCTGATTTTGAAATCATGGGCGGCCCAGCGTCCAAGGCTCCATCCTCGGAGATCAGGCTTCGTAAGAGTTCTGCTTCTAAATGTCAGGGGCGAAGGGGGTCAGGAGCTTCAGAGCGTCGGCTAAGCTCCGAAGCTCGCGGCGTCAGGGGCTTCGTAAGAGTTCTGATTTTAGAAATCACGGGTGCGGCCCCATGAGTCCAAGGCTCCAGCGTCTCAGTAGTCCAAGGCCCCAGGCTGGGTAAGAGTTCTGCTTTCAAAATCACGGGCAGCCCAGCAGTACAAGGCTCCATCGTCGGAGTTCAAGTTTCGCAAGAGCTCTGCTTGAAAAAACTGGTAATTTAGCAGTGTAACGCCCCAACTTCGGAGTTCAAGCTTCGTAAAAGTCTTGCTTTGAAAACTCAGGGGCGCCCCAGGAGTCCGAGGCGTCACACTCGGAGTTAAGCTTCGTAAGATTTTTGATGTTAAAAATCAGAGGCGTCCCAGCAGTCCAAGGCCCCACCCTCGGAGTTCAAGCTTCGTACCAGGAGCTTCGCAGCGTCAGTGAAGCTCTGGAGCTCGAGGGGTCAGGAGCTTCAGAGCTCCATAAATGATTAAGCATGATAGTGAGTACCAATACATAGGCTCAAACACCCTCAGTCCCCCGCGAGACCTAATGTTGCTTCTGCAGGCAAACGGGGGGGAGGGGGAAAGGATGGGACGCGGACTATAGAAGTCGGATCATTTAATGAGGTTATCCCTTGAAAGATCCTGGATACGTATACTACAGTATACTCCAAAGCATATCTAATCATTAGCTCTTGTATTACCGGGAAAAGGCAAGGAAGTCCCGTTGCCGAGAAATCGATTGGATTCGGGGTGGCTTGTAGGAGAGCCATAACGACAAGACAACACGGAACATAAGAAAGAAAGCAGCAGATGGCAGCAGGAACAGAAGTTTTTTTCGGTTTAGGGTTCACGAGCCTTTGCACCCTGGTAAACACGAATAAAGGGAGGTGTTGCCGGCGAACAGGGCATTCCGAATCTTTTCCTTGCAAACCGTGGCGCTTGGCCATAGCCGATAGTTCCGCCAAGGCTCCGGAGAGACAGTTCTGCTTTTCTGCAGACGCTGGTTGCCCCTGCGATCCACAGCGCACACCTCAAGAAGAAAAGCAGCAAGCATAGCATAGCAGTTTCAATGTGACATGCTGATAGCATGGGTGATGAACCCACCAGGACCTGACCGCTAGCTGCTGCCTGTTTACTTTCTGTTCAGAGGTCAGAGCTCCACAAGCAACAGTCTTTTCCATCCACATCTTGTTCTTCATCTTTAGTCTTCAACGTCCTTGTCGGGAGAACTTAGGTGGTGCAGAGTATACATTGAGGAAGATATGCTTTCTAGGGCATGACGTAGTTGGGGGCGGCCCTAGCGAAACCTTCCACTCAAAAGCTGGTCCACCGAATCCATGCAGAGCTCTTGAAGCCCGAAATTCATGCAGAAAGCATGGGGCACAAGCCATGGAGTTCATGGGTTAAGCAAAGTCGTAAACCCGAGTCCCCATTTCAACGACAAGGTCGTCGTTGAGATGCTGTTTTGATGAATTATTCCCATTACTATCATGTTCCGTTCTTGACTGACCCTCTCGATCTTTGGAGGTGGGAGAAGAAGTGCAGCGACCCCTGGGGTGCCTTGAAACGAATAGAGCTGAGAGTTGAGGCTCCAAGGTCAAAGGTCTCATGGATTCTGGGTGTGAAGCTTTTTCTTTTGGGCTTTGGGCGAGTCTAAGGGCTCCTGGGTGACACTTGGCGACATGGGCGGGTGTATATTTTGCATGTATCATGAGGACCCTGAGAGCTGGTTTCAAACGAAGGTTGTGGCGTTTAGAGGGCTTGGCTTGTAATTTAGCAGAAGCACTGAGCCTCCAAAACATACGTCAGTGTTGCTGTTCGGAAGAGAGGAGGTGTAAGGGTTTTTCCCGGTGCATACACAAACGGTCTCAGATTGTAAGGTTGCATCGCTTGAGCAGGGTTGGCATTCTTACAGGCTGAAGAGGAAGCATGATGAAGAAGAAGATGATGATGATCATGATCATGATGATGACGAGACGAGCATGACGATGACAATGAAGCTGATGGGGATGACGCCCATGCGTACTCGTCTCTATTCTTTTTGTCTGAACACACAGCCCCCGCAGTGAGAGCACGCTAGCTGGCAGCCCATCGGCCCCGAAACCAAAAAGGCGCTTTCGGTATAGTTCATTCAAAGGCCTCTCAAGCAGTGTTCTTGTGAGCAGACGATAGAAAGGCGTTCGTCCCTGTCTCGATTTTCGGATCTCATGTTCGGAAGGAGCGGAGATTAAAAGGCAGACTGTTGCAGTGCAGAGGAAGGTTTTTTGAGCCCTGAGATGGGCATAGATAAGTAGTCGCTCCCTTGCAGGATGCTGATTCCGATACTTCGTGTGACAACTCGGGTTGAGGTTGCGGAGGCTCTGTACCACCATCTAAGCACCTCGCACTTTGCATAGTTCTGCACGGGTATTTTCGGGCACATAAGCGTACATCTTTTCTATTTACAGGTTGTGGTTTCTTTTTCGCGCGTTTTCTTCTGCATCCGGTATTGTTCAATAAGTAAATAAACAGATATCAATAACGAAGCGTGTGTATGAATATATACATAAAACCGTATAAATACAGAGAGAGAGAGAGAGAGGGAGCAACGCATATATAGATGGCTACATGGATAGTTAGATAGAGAGATAGAAAGACAGATAGACGATAGATGTGTGCATATATATATATATATGTATAGATTAATAGATTTGATAGATCATATATGTAGCTATGGATATGGACATGCTGAATTTTCGGCAACTACGGAGATCGGTGACACGTTGTACCAGACATAGCTCTGTCGCAGTACATAATATGAAGTTGACTCCCGGCATCTTCATGCAGCTTCGCTCTTGACTGGAACGTTCGCGGGTATAGTCGTTGTGTGAAGCGGCGTGCCGAGAGAGCCTCTACAAAACACTTCCACAGCAGCTGTCATATCAAGGATGCGAAGGCCCCCTCCGCTGCAGGTTTCAGCTGGTGCGTGCCGGGACACGAGACCTGCCCTCTCTACTGCGCCGACGATGAGAAGGAGCACCGAGCCGCCCCCACCGCGGCCCCACTGGTCCTTGCTTTGAGGCTCTTCTGGCTCAAGCCCCGAAAAAGTGAGGAGACGAAGCAATACAAGCTGTACATCTGAGATGTCGACGCGCATGCTTGTGTATGTCTTTACACGGTCAGCTGGTGCAGTGCCCACAGCTTCTGGCTACAAAACTTTGCGCATGTACCGGTAGGCACATGTGTAAATCCTGCTGCAGCGCGGTATGACGTGACATCTCCAAGTAATGTATGACTGCGAACGGAGAACATATGATGCAGAGACATGTGGACACGAGCATGTGCACGTGCACCCAAACAATGATCTTGCACAGACACGAGCTCTATGTATGGATGAGAAAACAAAAGCGCGTAGATGCATAATACAGCGACTTCGTGCTGTTTAGGACCGGAACCCGGGACCCAAAACTCCCTAGGTTCCCAAGCTCGCGTCTTTGTCTCTGCGGTTTCAGTGGAGGAGTGCTTCTTCACGCCCTATGGAGCCGACGGAGCGGGGCCCAGACAGGGAGGGAAAGCTTGCGCCTCTGCACTCTACAAAAAAATTGCAATGCTTTTGGAGCGTAGCTTTGGGGTCTTAGTCTTAGGGTTTCCAGTTATATCATGTTATATCTAGGTCGGGGTTAAGGCTTTGTAAGCTTCGGACCTTGAGGGTGAGCGGACCAGGGTATCTGCTGCCATTCATGTGCACCCCCTACCAGACCAGCATTGTGTTCTCCCGAAATTTGCGCAACAGACCAAAGCACGTTGCAAACATGAGGTTTCGAATCGTTCAACCTTGAGGGTGTTGTTACGGATATCGCTCGTATTCGGGCCGAAAAGGCAACTCGCAAGCCGTGCATCAGACCAACTATAAGCCTTGAGGCTTGAAAGTGGTTACTACATCTGTCACTTATGGCAGGCGGACACCCTTGCAAACCCTGCGTGACTACATGGCTGCCATATGGGTGTTGGTGTTGTGTACACCATCGCATCATGCAAGTTCTCAAGCTTCAAACGAAGTGTGTTCCTTTCCGTATCCTTTCATGTTCAGACACTAGTCAGACAGTAATCTTGCCAACTCCACATCAAGCCCAAGTACAAGATGAATCCTTGCCTTCGAGACATGCCGATATGCCTTATAACCTCAAGACACGCTCCTCCAAACACGAAGCCTGATGAGGGAAAAAAGCTCCCAAACACCGGCACAACGACACTCTGTGACAATAGTCGTCCGAGTCGTCATGGTTCTGTCAACCTTCGTTGTCCCACAGCTCTGATCCCCCTGTGTGGCTCGTCTGTTCGTTGATTTCTTTCCTGTCCAAGCACCGAACCAGCCAGGATTCCCGAATTGGGAGCTGCCGCACAACCAGACATGCGTGCCATTCGATCAGCCGCTGTTCAAGCAAATGCATCCGATGCTTCCGTTTTGGGTTTCGGAGACTCAAAGTCACGGGTGGAGGCCATACACCTAATGACCACGGTAGGTATTGCCAGCAGGATGGGCACCAAGACAGCACGTCCTGGTGCAGGTGCACTGCTAGCACAGCTTGTGGATCTGTGGCTTCAGTAGGCAGGAACGTTCCACGGCCCTAAGATCGGATACATTTCAGGGGTTACATATGCTTATGATACCATGGGCTCCAAAACCCTATTCTAATTATTAAGGCCCCTACATTACCTCTCCACAGCTGCGGTTTCGCCTCCTATCGATCTCATCTCCCAGGCCGTGCCCTTGCCACCCCACCTTCGAAGAGCGCTGCGCGGCCCTCAGGGCAGCAGGTGACATTTAGACTATTCGCAGGATTGCTGGAAGTGTTAGGGTGTTGATATTGTGACGACGACTCTACTCACTGACTGCTGGTTCATGACTTCATCATTTGCTCTGCAACACTTTGCTGTTAGATTGCTTGTTCTCGTAAACTCTTCTTAGCAGTTCTGGTGTAGAATTAAGTTCCGGCGACGTTTCAAGGCTGAGATGGACTGGAGTCTGGAGCTTCGGGTTTCGGTTCGAAGCTCCGGGGACAAAGGGTGTACCCTGAGTTCACCAAGCCTCAAAGGCCCAAACTCGATGTGAATCCCACAGCCCAAAACCCAGAAGGGATCAGGGGATTTCCCAGCTCCTTAGATTCAGATAGCAGGTCGGGTGAAAATGCGAGTTTGGCTTTTTTGCTTTTATGTTACCTTCGGGCCAGAAAGCTCAGCGGCGGGATCCCAACATGGAGGACTTCGGGGCGTCAATACTCCTGAGCTCTGGGTGAGACTTTAGGCTTCAGCCTTCTGGATGCTTTGACTGGCTTAGTTCTGGAGGCTCAGTAGCAAACTACGTCGGCACGATTCTTACAGGCAAAACAGGGTCTGGAAGTGCAAGGTTGGCAATCCCATGAGAGAACTGATGGGGTTCTACGTATAGCTTACATGGGCGCGTACGGCTTCCCGAAGTCACGTGACGTAGTCCTAAGCTGGTGCATGACTCCCGGAACCAGTGTTCCCGAAGGGCCCCGAAAGCCAGGGGAGGGGGTGATGAAAATTTGATGGCGAGCCCTAATAAACCTAACAGTCTACATCAGAAGCCCATGATCAATCTGCAGCCTTGAAGTCTTCCCCCTTCCCTGAAACCCCCAAAGCATCTGCCTGCAATGTGCCCAAAGGCGAAAACGAGTTTGACTCCTACTGCAAAGCGAAGGTGGCGGGCCCTTCATGCAGAGTAGGATCTCTCGATGAGGGAAGCACTGAGACCCTGCTAGGCTTCGTTTGTCATTTGGTAGACTGCTGCCGTTACTGCAGTTAGTTGCTGCAGCTGCTGTTGCTACTGCTGCAAGTGCTGCTCCTACTGCTCCTACTTCTACTCTACTGCTGCTGAAGCTGCTACTTGTATTGCTACTGCTACTCCTACTGCCACTGCCACCACCACCACCACCACTACTACGACGACGACAACGACTACTACTACGGCGATGACGACGCCCACCACCGCTGCTTCTGCTGCTGCTGCTGCTGCCGCCGCGCTTCCTGCTGCTGCTGCAACTCCTCCTCCTCCTGCTGCCACTTCTGCTACTACTTCTACTACTTGTGCTGCTACTACTACTACTACTACTACTACTACCACTACTGCTACTACTACTACTACTACTACTACTACTAGTACCACTACTAGTA
>CAJNDV010034919.1:3278-28066 GCA_905221635.1 Symbiodinium sp. CCMP2456 | reverse complement strand
CTCCTACTCCTACTACTACTACTACTACTACTACCACTACTACTACTGCTACTACTACCACCACCATCACCACCACCACCACCACCACCACTACTACTACTACTACAACTACTACTACCACCACTACCACTACCACTACCACTACCACTACTAGTACCACTACTACTACTTCTACTACTACTTCTACTTCTACTACTACTACTACTACTACTTCTTCTACTACTACTACTACTATTAGTACTACTACTTCTACTACTACTACTTCCTCTGCCACTACCACTACCACTACCACTATCACTACTACTACTACTACTACTACTACTACTACTGCTACTGCTACTGCTACTGCTACTGCTACTACTAGGTGCCCCCGCTCCTACCAACCACCTCTCCTAAACACTGTTTAAGAGCACATCGAAATAAATCCGGTATTTACAGTACTTTCGTGATGTCGTAGTCCAAAACCAACCACTGCTGTTGAGGAATGGAGGGCGGGGTGAGGGGGGGGGGGCAATGGAGACGTACTTTTCAGGAGCACATCCGTTTTACTTAGTCCAACGACGATGATGATGATGATGATGATGATGATGGGTTTAGGCGCCAGGTGGTTGGTGAAGGGGGGCAGTAGTAGTAGTAGTAGTAGTAGTAGTAGTAAAACTCACTGCGATGGCCGAAGCTTCCCGCAATCCTCATGCTTGAATTAAAGGTCCCATCTCCAAGCCTAGAAACCTAAACAAGAAGCTCTATCGTCAGACTTTGCGGTTGCCGATGCCAAAGCAGCGTTGATGCCTGCAGCTCGCATCCCGCTTCAACTGTAACCCCAGGAGCCCTTGCATCCCCAAACACCCTGAAGCAGAAGCACCTTTAATATTCAGCTGTGGTGCACGGTCGAAGTCTAAACGGCCTGGCAGACCTTCTACGGCTGCCCGCTCATCTGCAACGAGCTCACCGAGAAGACGTGTTTGGAGCCCAGCTGGCTTTCTTCTGAAACCGAGGGAGGAATGTGGATTTGGGTACCCCATTAGTTGTCGATCCGATTGTCTAAGTTGTGTTTTGGTATCCGTCCATAACGAGATGTTCTGTGAAGCACGACTCTGAGTAAGACGTTTCGCGCAAGACGGAAGCACCGCCTTGAAGCTCCGAATCCGAACACACTGCTTTCCTTCAAGCCATCGCAGCATGCTAAGGACCTCAATCTTTCTCAAAAGCCCGAATCACTATCTCAAAGCTCTGCCGCGGCATTCTCAGGCTTTCCCATCTCATTCACGCCGGAGGGTGGCCTTGTCTGCAGAAGATGGAAGTTGATCACTCGGTGTAGCTCATGTAAGGATCCACTGAACAGGCAACCCTTCTCGTTAGGTTCCTAGAAGGATCCACCGATTTGCTGAAGTTCCGTGCTTGTAGGATTAACGGCCTGGCGTTTTCATGGCAACACTCTGCAGCTTAAGAGCCGAACCCTGCGACGGACCGTAATTTTACCGATTGGTTTAGGCTTCAGGATAGGAGAGGGTTCAGAATTATGAAGTCTGCGATCAGTGGCTGAAATCTCTGATTCCAAACTGCTCACGGCCCGAGTCAAGGATTCAGTTGGGCGTGTACCTAGCACGGATCTATCAACAGACTGGTAGTTTCAATGCCAGCGCCCAAAACTGCAGAAGACGCACTGCCAAGACATGTTCGGTTTCGGTCCTCTGGCCCTGGCCAAGGGATCCCCAATAAAAAGCCGAAATTGTTCCGCTGGTCTGAGGCGAATTTGACTGGGACGCTCCGGCGACTGAGAGCTGCCAGAACATCACCAGGCCAGAAAAGAAACACACACTGAGCTCATTCTCTTCTTTGGTACCTAGATGGCAGTTTTGTATTCGAACCGTTCCTCCCTGGGGGAGAGAGGAGAGAGAGACAGGGAAAAGACTGGAAGCAGCAAGGCAACATCTGCAAAAAGCCTCCTTAAACCCTATGAAAGCCTTTTGGGAGCACTTCCGAGAAGGCTTCCTAAAGCCCTTTCCCTTTAAATACCGACCCCCAAAGAGGGTTTTCGTTCATCGACTTTTGGGTTCATTCAGGTCGTGCCCCTGCGGCGCCAACGCGAAGATGTGCCGGTGGACGGAGACTTTCCTTCAGAGTTGGCAAGGGCAGATGACGCATATGCGAAGCTCAGGTTACACAGGGGATCTCCGTTTCTTGGCTTGGGAATCCAATTTCCGAAGACGGCTGAATTAGGTCTACTGGGGTGCATACAGTCTGCAAACCCCCGTCATGCTAGTTCAAGAGTCTCATGCAGTGTCTATATTGATCCGAAGCCTTTGTCGCTGCCCGTCATGTTGCACAAAGACCCGCCTGGTAGCATTTTCCTGCATCTCACACACACCGCTATGCACACACAACAGCAGCCATGAAGCAAACACAAACGCGAACGCGCCGCCCCGGACCCGAAAGCCCTTGACACCAAAGCCCCCGTTTCAGCTGTTCGCCTGAGGACGACTTCGGGCCGGGTACCCAGCGCCGCCATCGTTTCAAGTTAGTAACAGTCCTTTACAAGGGGGGTATTTGGAGGGGGGTTGTTTGTGGTTTTGCATGGGGTCTTGGGTGTAACAGACACGTTAAAGGAGCGGCCCTGTGTTGCAAATCTTGTTACCATCCTGACAATCCATACTTGCAGAATACTGACGGGATACCATCGAAACCCGAAAATGGTGCTAAGATCCTTGTTTTGGAGCCGTCGATACAGTTTCATGGTTCATCCCTGCGTGATGGTGTCGAAGCCCTCGTTTCTCCAAGTTACTAGGCTGTAGGCTTTTCCATTCATGCCCTAAAGCGAACGAGTTTTCAGAACTACGAGTTTTCCGTGTTCGTTGCAAAACGCTGCAATTCCGTTCAAGCCTCTGCTTCTTATTTAAACTTTAATCGTTGCTATGGAGCTTGGTCACATACAGCTTCTCCATAGCAGACCCCTATTTCCTTTACAACTCCTTGTCAGCACTCGTATATTCAGTTTATTTGGGAGTTTGAGTACTTCCAAAATTCTTTAGAATGACTGCCTCAAACAAAAACTTGCAAATTACACGTTTGGTTTCACCTGGAGGGCAATATAAGTTGTTGCTTCTTAGGCTCATTAGCACAGTATAGTCCCGATGCTCTTGACAGTGTCTCTATACAGTTACCAAGCGATGGAACCTTTAATTCTTGTACCAGCATACTGGCACCATCTCGTAGAGCCCTCGTCTGGCTTATCCGGAGTGTGACAGCGTAAGGAGTCTGTAAGATGCACCATATGCTGCGTGTCCGTGCAATGAATTCACATCAGCCTTATCTCCTGCATGTTCTGTGAACCTTGTTATTCCATGTTATTCCCGTGCCCCGCAACATGTACGTCTGACCTGTTCACAACAACTGGAGCCCTGAAAGAAGCTATGTCTCAGACAGTCATTCCTCGTATTAGACGTATAAGTGGCCATACATGCAATACGGTTCCCAGAATTCACCTTGTTATCCATTATACATATATGCATGTGTGTTTTGTAAATATACATATTCATAAATACCCTATGCTCTTACCCAGGCAATTTGCTAGGATGTTCAAATTGTCATGATCCTTGCAACCTTGCTGATGCCAGTAACAAGCTACTATGCATCATGGCCTTCCAACGCTGGTATCGCTTGTAAAGCACAAGGTGTCACTCTCTCAGAGGAGTTCATAGTTCATCCCCATATGGAAATAACGTTGCAACAAGTCTGTCCATGTAACAAGTGACGAAACCTAACCAAGTTGCAAACTGTAAGATATCGTCTCTCCTTACAACGAGATAGTCTCTTAACTTTCTGTGTACCAACACCTACTCTAACCCCGATAGAAGCCAGGTCATATCCCACACTATGATTTTTTGGGTGAGTGACATGTAAGTGCTTATGTGTGCATAGATTGCTTTTTCTTTTGCGCAGCCCATGTACTGGAACGGTCAGACCACTATACACGATCCGGGAGCATAGCCTTTCCGATCGGGAATATTGGGAATGTGGAATATGCGAACTATGCTATTAAAGAAAGCACAACGGCAGTGCTCCAAGAAACCGAATAAAGGCCGGATACCTGGGACCATCTATTGTACAGACCGCTTGTTGCTAGCAGCTACTATCCACAGCCATTACAAAGCTGTTAGATGTGTGGCCAATTCCAGAAACATACTGCCTCGAACCCTAACCCCTAAACCCTGAAAGTAACCCTATGATCCCTTGAAGGGACCCTGACTCTTTTTTGCTTTGAGAAGCTCCCGAAAAGCATGTCCCAACAGTAGGCAATACGCAAGTTGAACGTCATTCAGCTGGAGGCCCTGAACGTTCTTATACCCTAAACGCTGAAACTTTGAGGTCTTAAAACCCTTAAACTTAAAGCCCCAAACTGTAATCCCCAGCATCAACGTCAAAAGCCAAAAAAGCAAGCCCCAAACTCCAGCTGTCTCGAAGGCTGGACAACGAAGAGTGCTTCCCGACAGCAGACAACTGCCCTGTGACTTGCACCGCCTCTCAGCAGATCTGCTGGCTCACGGCCCCTCGGACGATAAAACTCGAAACACCGAAGCCCCTAAACCCTGACACCCAAGCCCTTGAACCCTAACCCTCAAATCAGCAGACCCCGAAACCCTTATTGCTTGAACTCCGAGCCCTCGACCTTTCAGGAGGGTTGAGGACGCGGCTAACGTCGTGGCGTTTATAAAGGCGCGCTGATTGAAAAAATGCAAGAGGGTAGTCAGAAATGCTAAGATTCTGCTATAGTCTCTAACTGTATACAGTCCATAAACAAAGCCCAAGCCTTCTTAAGGCTGCTATGTTATGTGTTATGTTGGCTGACAATTCCGAGAAACGGAACTTGAACGACCCCAGTGGTGTTGTCTGCTGCGGCCATGTCGATAGATTTCGCAGGTTGTGCCCTTCGGGGTTGAGCAGTGCCTAAAACTCTGAGCACGGGCCGATGAGAGCTGCGATTTCTGGCTGAATCCGTATCTCCACCGAGGGGCCTCAGAACTCAGCACCTTTACAACCGCTTCCTGTCCTCGTTTTGTTGGGCCTCCAAACTCTCATGTTCCACCGCCATGATGCCTCGACTCGGTGACCTAAAGCTTAAAGCTCTCCCCACAAGCAAAACCAGCCCACTTGCTGGCTACTGGAATCCTCAAACTCAATCCAGGACTACGATGTCTTCGGTTGGCCCGCAGAGTTCCGGGAGGTTTGTGCTCCGGCTGTCGGAGAATGCCCCTGCGGCGACTGGCCCGCAAGTGGTCAAGGGGTCCTTTTGCTGTGGCCGTCAACTCCCTCCCAAGTGCTATTGCTGTCCGTGTATGCATTTTTGACCTCTATCTATCTATATATATATATAGCAGTTATGTACACCTTTTTGAAATCAAGACTTGAATCGCGCATCTTGACATGTAGTCTTATTTCACTGCCTTTAAGCACGCGGTAAGTAGTGTCTGGAAACTCAAAGCCTGACCGCCCCCCGGAAACCCCCATCCCAAAGAGACACAATACCCAAGAACAAGACAAAGTAAAGCAGAGACCTAAGTCCAAAAGAAGCCCGCAGAATTCAGGCAAACACTGCCTAAGTAACAGTGGAGTGCTCCACACTGATACTAACGGTGCCTTCACTGGGTGGATCTTCGAGAAAATCTGTCCTTGCCGAGGCAGCAACGCCCAGCCATGCAAGGACCAATTCGGAGCTGCTGGGCAGAAACCCCACTATGCGGGTGTCAAGAATTCCAACATTGTCTAAGGCTCCCGAACAGTGATAGTATAGTCAAGCCACAAAAAACCTGTCTGATTGCTGCTGCCCTCAAACCCTTCTTTGTTTCATGCTCTTGTTAAGGTTAAGTTCAGAGGCTTTCAGAACGTATAGTGTTTCCGGTACTTGACACTCTTGGGTTTCGTGGATTTTCCGCTCTGCCGCTAGGGCCGCCGCGAAGGGCAAAGAGTGGTGGCTCCGAAACTTCTGGAATTCTCAAATAGACCAGCTTGTTCTGACACGCATGTTAACGTTGCTGTGACTGTCTACACTCTGGCACTTCTGGGTTCAGCTTCTGGATCACGGTAGGGAAGTCTTGAAGCCAAGCAGAGGGAAGTCGTTTTTCTTAGTGCACTTCGTCATTCAGGGTTTTCGATCCACAACTTGGGCGCCTTCCCGCAGCCCCAACATGTGCCGTGGATAAACCGTGAGGATACGGTGATATGTTGAGCATGTCAGGATGTGCACTGCTACCCACTGGTGGACTACGAAACCAACGGTGCCCCTGAGCTGAGGGGATGCGGCAGCGCTCAGGGATTCTGGGGTACTTGCGGTGGCGCACAGATTGCACCTCAACCTGGACTCCTCAGTTTGATGCTTTATCGGCACCCGTGCTCTGACCAGCTTGGGCCCTTAAGTTGGGTTTTGATCTGCTACAACGCCGCCGGCCCACAAACCCCGGACCAAGAGAACAACGGGAAGTTCCGGAAGCATGAACACAAGCAGGAAGGCACCAGCAGAGAAGCAGTAGCAAGCAGAAAGCCGAAAATGGAGGTAACCTAGATACGAAAGAGCGACAGTCGCAGGAGCGAGAGTCGTAAAGAAGCATGATGCCTATTCTTGCGTGCTGCTGCTTTGGTCTGCAGGGTTCTTAAGCTCCGCCCTCAGCTCGAAGCCTTAAGATGGTGTTGCGTTGCGTTGAGGTTTTTTTGTCGCATGGTTGTTCTTCGCCGCTTTTTCAGTTCAGGTGCCCAGCCCGGTCACAGAAGCCAAGAGTCTCACACACTCAAAACGGAGAGGTGTTTAATGCCTTGAGCTTCCTCGGCTTCAAGGGCAGCATTGCACCGCATCGGTGACTTGTGGGGAGCTTTCCGGCCTCGGCCTGAGAAGAGCTGAGCTCGGAAGAACAGAGCACGAAGATGCGCGAAGTCTTCAAACTTGGCCCCATGGCTAACGACGGCTACGACACGATGAATCTTACACTGTGGTTCTTGTAGAGCTTGCAGAG
Organism: Symbiodinium sp. CCMP2456; assembly: GCA_905221635.1. Classification (NCBI taxonomy): domain Eukaryota; class Dinophyceae; order Suessiales; family Symbiodiniaceae; genus Symbiodinium; species Symbiodinium sp. CCMP2456. The sequence goes on along the minus strand of CAJNDV010034919.1, from coordinate 21,065 downwards.
GTACCGTGCGCTGCCCCGTGTTCTGCAACTTCCTTACGCAGGAGACTTGCCTCAGCCCAAGCCACCTGGACTTCTATAGCTTTCGGTGCCTGAAAGACAATTTCGGATCAAGTGGAGAGAGTGTGTGTCCCGACGAATTCTCATCTGGCATCCTGTTTCGGAAACCCGATGTTGCACATTCGTGCAAGTATCCTAAACGAAGAGCCCCATGAATGTCCCATGAACATCTGGCCCGGAAGTATCATACGTTTGGGAGGTCTGGAAAGCCCGCGACCCCGACCTTAGGTTTCGATTCCAACGGCAATTGGCTGAGCTCGGAGAAATCTTGCGCCCCTCGGATTTCTCGGTGCGCATATGCCTCATACTGTATGGCATAAGCCCGTGACTCTGTGATTTGTTGTTGCTGCTGCCGGTGTTGTTGTTGGACACACAAAGACAGCAGCCCGTAACTTATGCTAAGTAGAAGCCAATTGGGAATGCTTCCGGCGACAGCAAAGGGTGCCTGAGTTTTGCGGAATGCAAGCCATGGTTTACACAGCATCTGCCCCATGATAGAAATGCGGTGTAGGCTGCGTGGTTGTTGGAAAGGGGGGGGTCAAAGCAACAGACGGGCATTACACCACGTTTTCCCCCCCAGGTATGGGAATCTGCGAAATGTGGAAGGGTTTTCATGGGTTCGTTGTCATGGCATTCTGCAGGGTTTTATGGGGCTTAAGGCTTAAGGGTTTTCATGGGGTTTTGAAAGGGCTTGAATTGCCAATCGTCTTCATTGGATATCAAACGGTTCAAGAAGGAGTTTGAAGGGTTTTATTTGCTGTTGAATTGAAGGGCTTCAGTGGGATTTTTGAATCGCTGTAGTGGGATTTCGATTTGTTTGAATGGGATTTTGAAGGAGGGGGGTGGAAGGGTCTTGATGATGTTTAGCATGGTGTTAAAGAGTTCTTGTGGTATTTTTTAAAAAAAACAAAGGGACCGCAAGTTCTTAAGCCTAGACGCCCGTGAACCCTGGACAGACAATCCTTGGAAATCCTTGGAAAATACCTAGAGATCCTCTAGACATCTTTCAAATTCCATTGAAAATATTTGGAAATCCTTTGGAATACTTTGACAATGGTTGGAAATCCTTTGAAAATCCTTTGGAATACTTAGAAAAGGCTTGGAAATCATTTAAATCCTGGGAAATCGTATGAAGTTGTTGGAAATCATCTGAAACTTTCGAAAATCTTGGAAATCTGCTGCGAATCTTTCAAACCCTGTACACCATAGCCACTGTTTTGTTGTTGTTGGTTGTCTATACCTAATGCACAGACAACAAGCAGATATGTGGGTTGACGGGGCTGCAGTTTTCTGTGTGTACCTTGTTCTTCTTGCTGTTGTTGGTTTTGTTGTTGACTCGGACCGGTTTTTCCACTGCTGAGGCTTTACAGTATGTTTCAGCGTTGCGTGGATCGTTTCTCCTGTGTTTCTGCCGAGTCTATTCCGCAAGCGTCGTGTCTTCCTGATTTCTTTTGCTCTGCTACCATCCTACCTTCACATTCGAGTGATCGAACCGCATATCTCTTCGATGTGCGGCTGGACCGCAAGGCTTAGGTCGCATCTCAAGTCTGAGGCTTACTTAGCTTAGCTCTTGCGACAGTCGGGTTCAGGCTTCGCAGTGGGCAACATGTTCACAGACGATTCACTGTGGATCCGGGCTGCCAATGCCAACTGAGCCCTAGCCCAATGTGCTTTCGAGAAAGGCAGCAAATCTGTTGAGCCATTCCTTCAGCTTGCCTTGTAAGTTCGTCAAGTCTACTTTTCGAGTCTTTCATGGTCTTGCAAAGCTTGTGAAGTCCCTTATAGCCCTGAAAAAATGTAGAGTACAAGCAATAGAGCCGTGTTGCACAAGCCCTGCGGGCTAGCATCCATGCATGTCGACCTGCCGAAGCCCCAATTCTGAAAGGTTCCTCTCGGCCAACCCTGCCCCTGCAGCGGGCAGAACTCTTTCGCCTGTACGGTGACCGTTACTCGGAAGCAGCAAAGTACCACCAAAACCAAGATCTCACTTTCTTCGTAACCTTCCCATGCTTTCTACACGGAGTCCAGGCGAACTTCAAGCCAATGCTATTGTTGAGGATGGAACCGTGGACCCTACAAATGACAAGGCTCCTAACGGTTCTTTTCAGCTCCGACTTTCTGTTTCTTCGGATCTCTCAAAGTCACAGCAGACAGTTGAGAGTTATAATGTTCACCCAATAAGCCTGTAACCTCGCCCTCAACGAGATACCACCACAACCGCCACCCGGAAAGAAACAACAAGCCAACGCAGTGCGAAGCTATGAAGCCTAAGTTGTTAAGCGTTCGCACCCACGGCGAGGAGTTTGGATACACCTACACAGATTGCCTGCCAATTGGAGGCCTTGATGGGCCACGCATTCTATGTGAGGGTTTCAGAAAATTTTAGCGGTGTATTGCCTTCTTTGGTGGCCACTCTCGGCTGGCTGCCGAGCTTGCTTTGCCTTTACCCTCGACAGTGAGCCCCATCATTCCAGCACCCTGCGGACCCGACCTAAAACTATGCCTGCTATACATATCTATCTGTGTGCCTCTTTCTAATAATACTAATAATAATAATAACAATAAGAATAATATATATATATATATATGCATATATGTGTGCATGTATGTATGTATGTATGTATGTATGTATGTATGTATGTATGCATGTATGGTATGGTATGTATGTATGTATGTATGTATGTATGTATGTATGTATGTATGTATGTATACAGGGAGAGACAAGTGTGTCTCGATATATGTATATAATACTTTATATGTATACGTAAATGTATATGCGTATACAGATACAGCGTGTATGTATCTACTCAGTCTAATGCATACAGTTGTATACGAAGAAGATGTATCTAGTCATCCGAAACTCTAAGCTCAACAAGCTTCGACCATTTGAGATTAGTGAAGAGCGCGCATCAACGACCCTGCAAGGATTCTGCCCGGCCACGTGCACCGCCAACCAGGCCTTCCAGGGTTGTTGCAGGGGTGTTAAAGGCGTAGCATGGCATTTATGTATGTATACAACCTGGATACACGCGCACTTATTGATAGCTTTCATTCGTACTTATCTATTCATCCATTTGTTTTCCAGATTATTAGGGTTCGTATATGCCACATAAGTGCACTAAACTTGTTTGGAGCTTTAGCCGGCCATGTCTATGTCATTCGGAGGGTGGCGCCAGGACTTGAATTGTGTTTCCAGCTCATCAAGTCGGGCTTGTCGAGTAGAGCAGCCGCGCCAACAGCTAGGATGCATTTGAGAGACAAGGTCTGCAAGCCTGGACTGGGTTGGATACCGTGATGTCGGAACACAGATGGAGGTTTTCAGAGCCCACATTGTTCCAGATGTTCAGCGCGAGTAGCATTTTTCGTTGGCGCTCGCTGCATCGAGGCCGGGTTTCGCTACAGGGGTGGTTTTCGAACCGCCTGAGACACCCTGCATGACACCTGAATCGAAGAACCCAGAGACTTCGAAACCCTTGATAGATGTGGTGGCGAGCGCGCTAATCAGGTTGTTCGTTCGTTCTTCTACTTCATAGCAGCTGAAAAGGCTAGGGTGCGATTAAATGGAGGACCCATGAAGTTTCTTCTGAGACAGGTCAGCTGCCCCAGCGTGGAAGACTATCTACCGGACGGCTCCTTCCTAGGCCGATTGGAAGAAAGTGGACTCCTTTCAGGGAGATGTTGAGGTGACTTCGCAGATGTTTATCAGATTTGCAAGATCCAGGGCATCATGGAGCTCGTCTATATTAGGCTTGCCTTTCAGGTGGCTTTTTGGACGGACCTTACTTGGTTTGGTCATGCGCGCACAGTTTAAGTTTTGGGTTTCTGGTTGTAGGGCATCGCAACAGGAAGTGTTGCAGGACTGTGAGAAGACATAGTTTGCTGCTGTGTTCGAGATGGTTTATCTCGATGTTCCAGTCCCCTCGGGCAAGGGGTTTGACACAGAGCGGATAGCGCACGCCCAGCAACCCTGAGCCCAGTGAACGCTCAATCGTGAAGCCTGTTGACGGCTGACCCATCTATGCCAGTGCCCCGAACACTGCAAAACCCCGAACCATACACCTTCCCCAATCCTAACCTCCTGAACGCCCTGGAAACCGATGCTTGATGACTGCCACGCCATGACTCAGCCCTGCAACTCTCTAGGAACTGATACTGATGTGGGGTAGGTTAGGCTTCATAGTCCGGTTTACTGATCTGCTCAGAAATGTTCCAAAATGTCAATATGTTCCCAAACTTTGTTTGTGAAGTGCCAGCAGTCCCACTTTTCCCACTATGCTGCATGCACCCTCAAGCCCTGTATCCTGAACTCAAAGCCTCCCCGAACCATAAACCTCAATTCCCAAGCCGGAAGCCAAGGATTCAGCGATCCCACCGTGCAGTGCGCTGCCGACCTCGCCAGCTGCCTCGCGGCTGATTAGGGATTAACTAGTACATACACGGGGGTTTGGGGTTAGGGTGTTGGTGTTGGGTTGAAGGTTTTTGCTTCGGGAGATTCCATAGTTCAGATCTAGGGCGAATCGCCACAGTAAAACAAAGATGGACCCAAGCTCGTTTCCTCGGGCTTCCCTTTACTTTGCGAATATCCTAGGGTGCCAGAATGTGCCAGAGCTCTTGGTTAAAGCTCCCATGAAGAGGAACAGAAGGCCAACTGTTTTGTGGGAGAGTTGCAGGGTTCCGGTTTCGAATTTCGGGTGGAGGCTTGCTGAATCCAGAGATCCATAAGATGCGTTGTCGATGTTTCGAGTCCACTTCGGAACCAATCCTCATTCCTACCGAGATACTACGGGAGGAAGGCCAGATTTCGAAGATGCGGCTTAGGCCAAACCCAAGACATCTTCGCAAGCATCATCTAAGCACCCTGACACGGATACCCAGAAGCCTTAGGCTCAACGCCACCCGCAAAGCCGATGAAACCTCCGAATACAGAGGCTGCATAGCCAGCGTAGGCCCCGAACAACTCTGTTCCAAAATACCCTCCAATTCTTTTCTTAGTCTCTCAACGCCCCCAAAATGGCAGTCAAAGAATCCTGACCCTGACCCTCCAGGCCCCTGCGGCAAGGAGGCGCTGACGGGATTTCCTGTGAACGCTATTGAGTTGAGAGCTTGCTAAGGGCTTTAATTTGACTTACTATAATATGGAAACCTTTTTTTTACTATAGATCCCTACTATGGCAACTTAAGTTCAACTCCTTAACAAGAGCTCCAGATGATTCTCGGAGCGTAGAGTCGTAGAGCCGCCTCCGGCCGTTGTCACGGTTTGGCTGTCTTGCGAAAGCGAGGTGCCACCAGGACAAACCGAGAAGGGTTTAGGAGTTTAGGGCTTGAGAGCTCTGCCCCACTGAACCCCCGGCCGGATCTCGCGAACCGCCCCCAAATCCGAAAGGATTGAAGAAACCAATGCTCGAGTTACCTTGGTGCCCCAGACTTCCCGAACGGTTCTGGGCGTAAGTTGTGTGAGTCGCCAGGATTCCACTTCAGCCAAACCCGGAACCCCAAAACACCGAAAGGGCCGAAACCCCCGTAAAGAAGGCCAAGAGCTGCCCGAACTCCTTCCTCCGTTGCATCTTCAAGGAGCCAGGGGCCGGGCGCATCCGAGGGTTCTATAAAAAGTACTCTTTTAGGGTCTTTTGCAAAGGAAGCGCTTCGGGTCCAAACGCTTCGGGGGGGGGGGACAGGGCTTGGGCGGTGCACCCATATCGGGGGTTTGTAGGATTTATCGGTCAGTCTGCACACGGTTCGGCACAATCATCGTCATCGTCACCAGCATCCTTGTAAGTATTGGCGTGACCATGTGTGCTAGCAGCCACCTTCGCTTTTTCTCGTAAACATGAAGATGACTATCATATCTTTGTCTTGGGTTGCGGGCATTCGATTTGGGGCTTGCCATTGTTGGAATCGCAGGGGTGCAGGGAACGACAATGGCGGAGACGAGGCACATGCTGCTAGAGAGGTACAGATGCAGTGAAGCGTGACCCAGAAAGGTGTCCTCCACGCTACTGAAACCTCGGTAAACCCTACAGCCCTGCACCTCCGGAGTCCGGAGCCCTTGCCCCAAGCTTCCCAAGTCTACAGCCCTAAGCCGCGAACCGCATTCTTCAATTGCTGATTGGAAAATGGGCACACTGAACACTTGAGAAACATGCACAAGGGACCGAAGGGCTTGCGGGTAGGACTTGGCAAGATTTTGGGTTACCCATCACCGCAGACGCAAGTACTTGAGTCCTTGAAAGCCTCCTTCCTGCAGGACGAGGATTGCCCCGTTGTTTGCACCGACAGCCAGAAGAAGTGTCCTTTGGATGCTGTCTGTTTTCCAGGTGAGGACTACAGTTTCTGGAGTGTTGTACTCCTGACTTTACACTGGTACCGAGTTTACTTTGGGGTTCAAGTTTAGTCAGGGCTGCGTTGCCCCCAAACCTGAACCTTCTTTTTGCACCACGCGAAACCATCGCATCGATGTTTCTTGAAGCCCAAGAACCGGAAGCCAAGGCTATCTCACCGACTACACCAGCAACGAGGCCTTCATCAGCACCTCGACTGCGGAGCCTTTAGACTTTCCGTTGACTTTCCATTCAAGATTCACGACTTCAATCTTAAGGGACGGCTGTAGGCGTCCTGAGACTTGAGCTCTCTTTTTCCAAGGCGATCGTGAGGTCTGCGTGGATGCGAACGCCGACTGCCCGTGACGCGACAGCAGTTGGCTCCCTCTCTGGGAAACTCCTCGCTGGTACCCCAGTAGCCATACCATTTTCCAGTGCATCTTAGCCCCGGAACACAATCCTGAACGGAAAGGGTCCTTATTGTGAGTGAGCAAGTGAACGGTAAGAATATGTTAGAATCCTGTGGCCTAGAGTTACTCTTTCTTCCCTGAACCAAGCTGCACCGAAGTAAACATGCAAGTCCCAGTGCCCGCTTATAAAAGTGTCTGTCATTTAAACATACCGAAATATACCCTCCAAACCCGATACTATTGACCGGCCTCCAGTGACCACCCAAGGGAGACTCCTAGACCCACAGCCCTGGAAAAGCCACCCCTACTCTGAAGTGCTTAGGAAAGCTTTGACAGACCCAAGCGGGTCCCAATAAAGCCGCCGCGCGGCTTTCGGACTCGGGAACAGAGATCCTTGTCTTTGGTGCCTATACGATGGTCTCGAATGTCAAGCACTACCCAAACGCCAAAGCCGCAAAACTGGAAAACATGCTAAGTCACATTTCCGAGAGTCGCCGCAGGTGCGGCAAGAACACCCAAAGATGCCCTGGCACTGACGCCTGCCTCCTCGCGTCCCTCCGCTCGCCGAGTCCGGGGTGATTGGTAGGGCTTCGTGGTCGTTGTAAGGGGTGTCAGAGCTTCATTCGAGTCAGGACTCCGATGTGTTGCTGAAGCTACTCGTATTCTGTTCAGGTTCGTCGAATATCAGCTCTAGTTGTAGTGTGTCTCCCTGTATGTGTATACATGTGTGTCAATAGATGGATAGTTTGATAGACAGATTGTCAGATTGGTAGATAGTAGATAGATAGATAGACAGATGAACAGTTAGACAATCAGTCGTTATATCGACAGGTAAGTTTTGTAAAGAAGCGGCATGCACCTGCTTGGCTTTTGCTTATCTGTTCATCTACCTTGATAGTTCCTCGACCCTTGCTAGGATTACATAGGCTCTTACGCTTTTTGGGGACGGATTGCAGCTCCAGGTCCAAAGCCAACTTGGTTTGCCCCTGCGCAGAGGGCGAAAGGCAGTGCGACGTCAAGGACTACACCAGCACAGGCTGGGAAGCCTTGGCTTTGGGGCCTTTCGAGGTTACGGGACCCTAAAACCTTAAAGGACCCGAAACCCTTGAATGCTTAGGGTTCAGGGTTTCGGTGAATCCCCACCTGCAACATGTGTATGTATTCGCCGCCAAAGCACTCAGGTGATTCGGTTGTCAAGGCAGGCCCCAACACATGCATAGGACTCGTTTTCGAAATCTCTCTGCCCTGATCGCCCCTGAAGGTTCGTTTTCGGTTCGGGCTTCCATTTTTTTGCATTGCACCTGCACCATGCACCGTTCTGATAGAAGGAGGACCCGTTGAGCCCGACATGGAGTGTCAAAAAACCGAGTTCCGCAAGGTGGGTCTGGCAACACCACCACGCAGTGCGTGAGCCAGGGTGTGAAGTGCCCTTGTGGCAAGAACACGCCAGGCCCTCGGCTTCTGGAGAGAAAGCTCCTTGAACCAGGGTTGATGTCTTTCTGATCTGTTCAAAAATTGGAGTCGCGAGGGATTGTTAATGTGCATAGCTGGCAAGACTATCCTCTGGTAGTCCAGACACGACCGGTGCCCCGAAAGCCTACACGTTTGTTCAGGCACGTACATTAGTCTTTGCTCTTGGGGTTTCGAGTTCGGAGCTTAAGTCGGGGTGTTTGGGAGGAGAGGTCAGATGAATGCTTGCACTCCGAGGAGAGCTTGCCACGCGCCCTTGTTCGTCTGAGTACGGCTTCTCCATCGTTACGGTAAATACAGGACTGATGTTATAGCCTTACAGTCGCTCCCAAACTCTGCAATTCTTTAATGATTAAGGCCTCTGTTTCCTGCAGCTGTGCGAACCCTGTTTGTACGAAAACACTCCCCGAGCACATTTTAGAGCCCTGGGCGCAGAGGCTCACCTGCGCTGATCCAAACGCTGCTCGGCTTTCTTCAGGGGCTCGAAGAGGGGACAAAACTTGAAGAGGCTTGAAGAATCAGGAACTGTCTCCCCTTACAGTTAAAGTTAAAGTCCCAATCTGAATCTATTTCCCCGTACTACGGTTTGCAAGTGATTCACAAAGGGAGCACTTCCAGCCAGGATTCGTCTGCCAAAGCCCAAGCTTCTTGGACACCCTGAACCGGTAAACGAGGAACAGCAACAACGGAGATTCCCCAACAGCCTCTAGTCATCTAAAGTCCTAAAACATCAGACGTGGATTTTGTCGGCGCTGCCAAGGATGCTACCACGGACTACTGCATCCCGAAGTTCAGTGGCAGCTCGCCCGCCTGAATGGAAGCGGCATGTTGTGGTTTGATCACGGCGCGTCTCTTCTCTACTGCTCAGTCCGGAGTGCTTAGAGTGGAGACTGCTGGGCTCGAAGACTTCCATTTCTAGATTCTGGGATTTACATGGTCCGGTGTGTTATTGTTCTGTGTGTTTGGTGTGGTCACTCGTGTTGTGGGTTTCTCCCAAATTCAAGAGTAATACTGGGAGGCAAGAACTTGGGAAGCTGGAGACATGTGCATTGTCAAGTGTGCGCCAAACCCAAGCCTCCACGCAAGCTTGTAGGTGTTTCTCTTGAGCTTCTTTTCTGCAGCTGGTTGCTGAGGTGTTCTGCTGAACACCTGCCCCACACCTTGCACTCCTCAAGAGGAGGAGGCAGGCAATCAGACCTGCATCCAGAGACCCAGCGGAGTTCGAATGGCGTTGTGGCAGGGAGATTTCGATCTTACGGGGCGTTTGCAAAATTGCAAAGTTTGAGAATTTTGCTGGTACTGCGAACCTTCTGAAGCTCGTGAATGCAGAGAACATGAGCTTGGGATTTCTACGAGCCGATCATCATGGTACCCAAGACAGGGCAAGTTAAAGCGGCAAGCTGTGTAGCGTACGTTCGTACTGGGGGGGGGGGTGAAAGACGGGCATAAGTCAGGAAGATGGGAGAACTCCAAGGACATCCTTGTCATAGCTGGGCCACGAGTCCCACGAGTCTAAGGACGCACATGTCGAGCGCCGGGGCCTTCATCTCGGAATCCATCAGCCCCTCGGCCAAAAGATGCACCATGCACCAGAAGAACTTCTGTACACGCGAGCAGGTTTTGGGCCACGTAGAAGACCTCGGACCCTGCCCAAAGCAAACGGCCTAATTAGAGAAGAACGCACACGATTCGGCCATTGGCGCATACTGCCACTTGTCATTATTGAACTGCTCCCTGCTGGCTGACTGGAAGTGCAACGGCTCATTGCCTCCTGCGTGTTGATTCTCGGATAGTTCGAGCCTAGAAGAGCCTTAGGCATCAAAGCATATAAAAGCGTCAGCCAGGAGTCAAGCAGGGCTTCGGACTTCGGAAAGAGAGATGCCCGTACCCAAAAGACTTGGGCTGCGTCCCACACACTGAGGTTGCGTGGCGAAGGGCAATTGCCAGCCCGGCCAGAACATGAAGAAATGCAAGGGCCTGAATTGCAGGCTGCCATGGCAGTATGCTCGCATGTAAAGCGCTCTAATTTGTTGTGCGTGACGTCGTCTTGCATGAGGTGCTGTGGCAATCGGTCACACATCCACAGACCACAAAAGGTCGTGAAGATATTTGGGTCTACCGTGTGTCGAAGCCGCATACGACATGCAGAAAGCAACGAAATGTTGGCCGCAAACCTCCTGCAGTCCACACAGTCTCGATGAACCCCAAACCTGAAATCCCTAATGCCTAAACCCCCTTGAACCTGGGCACCTCTGGAAGGCAGTTTGTGAGAAAAAGGCATATTATAGCTCCTCTTTGTCGCTCAGGTCCTTCCGGGGCTCATGTCCACTCCTCACAGCAGTGCAAGGCTCCACCGCAGTGCCTTGATGTGAGGTCCCTTCTTCTTGAAGGCGGCTTAGGGTTTAGGGTTAAGGCGACTTTAAGGTTCAAGACCCGGGCGAATGTAGGGGTCTTAATAGTTAGAATAGGGTTTCGGGGATTCCGTATTATTGCTGTTATCGTACAATATAACCCTACACCCTATTCCAATTATTAAGGCCCCTATATTGCATTAAAACCCTATTGATTTGGATACCTAAGACCCTTTAAACCCTGCTGCAAGAGAAGGAAGTTGAAGATTGTGCCCCTAGACGGCCGAGAATTCCAAGGGAGCATGGAACAGCACTCGAGGCCACGACAAACCAATCGTAAGTTAACGGAAGAACAGCGATGATAGCATTAAGCATGGAGTTCATGCAAAAACCTCAAAGCAACATGTGGTGGTTGCCACCAGCCTCCGAAAACTGTTGGACTGCTTGCACAGGTTTATGATTCCGTGAGGTTTTGGAACGTGGCATGAGCTTGGATGTAAAGAGTCAAGTTGTGTCCTTTGGATTCCAAAGACAGCAAGTCCAAGCCTGCGGCGTCTTGCTACAAACACCTAAGCCGGCACCCCAAAGGCTCGATGACGAGCCCCTCTCATAGTTTTCTTGCAGGATCTCTACGGGACTGCCGGCAGCAACGCCACCGCGGTGTCGAGCACCGAGAAGCAAACCTCGACCGTGTGCCTTGGTCGGAGTGTTTTGCTTTGTGGGTCGGGCTTCGGAATCTCGGAGTTTACGGGGCCAGCTGCGTTTTCCAAAAACCCAAAGAGAACCATTCCCCAAAACTCTGAGTCTTGTAAATCCTTGAAGTGTGATCATTCGGAGCAAAGGTCCGTTTGTGCTTCGAGGTTTGTGTCGCAAACCTCTTCTAGGAAGCAGCCCACTGCCGCGTCGTGCTCGCATTGCTTTAGTAGACATTTCTGTTGAATGGAAGCAAAGCACAATGCCCAGACGGTAAAGCTGAGAGCTCTCCGAGGTTCCTGACACTGGGTGGGCAACTCGCCTAAGTCGTGGCAGTTGATTTAAGTGTCTTGGGGACATCGAGGTTCAAGGATCCGACATTGGGCGCACGTGTCTTCCACTTGCGAAGGGCTCCTCATGAGGTAAAGTGCCTCCCTGAGCCAGTCACGTAGAGCGGCTTGGAGCTCCAGTGGCCTTTGTGCAAAGTCGAAGTTCCCCTCGTTTTTTTAAGGACGGCTGCAGGTGGAGCGGGCTCGGTGGCCACCAGCCTGCAACAGGAATAAGACACAGTAAGAAGGTAAGGACTCTGTCGGCCCGTATGGTTACCCAACGTGCTTGTCAAGCCTGACCTCTTTTGGCTTTAGATCCAGAGGCTCAGCACAGAGCGAAGGATATGCACGTGGTGCGTGTACAGAAGTATATTCATGTTCAGCGTATACATCTTGGTGTTTCCGGGGGGGATACATGTATATGCGCGCAGCTGCATTAAGCGTTAATTGCTCATGTAGCTATGACACTGCTTATCTCTTGTAGCAAGAGGCTTTGCGAAACAGCATACAGAGAGGTCACCCTGTGGGTTGCCCCTCATTCTGAAAGCCGAATCAGAACCACTATGTCAGGGCAGCTGACAGTGCACCGGGAGGGACGAAGCATCGAAGAGAGTAAACGAAATTATTTAGGATCCCGACTCGCTGGCCCGACTTCAAAGCCAAATCCTAACATCTTGACCTAGACATGCCTTCGAAAGCCAAGAGCCCTCAACCCCCGCAGCCTCGTCGTTTTTTGCCAGGAAGATGCCCGTGTGGCGATCACTGGCGAGCTGCAGGTGCCTGAAGGGTGCCTTTGCCTCGGTTGCTCAGAAGGGTTTAGGGTCATACAACGGCGCTAGTCATTGGAATAGGATTTTGGGGGTACCTTACACCATTAATATTCAGAAACTGTCGGAGGTGGTTGTTGCTCATTTTGCGGGCGCTGCAGCAGCGGTCAGTGTGTATCTTTCTCGACTCGGCTATTTGGTTTTCTCTGGGTCTGGCTTGGCCTTGCATGGCTTATTTCGGCTGCAAACCGGGAGTAGCGTAATTGGCATTGCTGGACCTGAGGTGTCTCATTAGGATGTCAGGTTGCTGCTTGGTGATTCATCTAGCTGTCAGATTTGTGGCATCTTCGATTTAAGCTGTAAGGAACCTGCAGGATGCGTCAGTCGGCGATTCCTCCACGCGTCTCCAAAGTGATCCAAGGATTCAGACGAGCATGACATTGAAGCAGGGCCCCAACGTCCGCCGACTGTCAAAGAACCGCCGTCTCCAAAGCGGAAGCGGAGCTGTCGTCTCGTCCCTCGGCGACTCTTCAGTTCAGGAGTTCAGGAGTTCAGGGCTGAGGTGTTTTGGCTGCGCACCAGGGCCTTGTTCGCTCGGGCCTTGCCTTCGGTGCGGCCATGCTTGGGCACATGGCGAAGCAAAGCCAAGGTTCGAGATCAGCAACAAAGGAGCGGGGGAAAGCAATTAGTCGCACGGATGTTGGCCGGTCTTTCTTCAAGGGGGCTTTGAGCTCCTACTGCATGGCATATGACATGTCACGGCTCATGCTGCAATCACTGACATGAGATTTTTGTTCCGCACTAGACAAAGCCGATATGTTTGCTAGAACTGTCACTACTCCCAGTCGTCTTGCTCAAGCTTGTTGTTTATGTACTCCCAGCAAGAAGCTTGGGCAGTGAAGACTGTGTACTGAGAACAGAAGCTTCGGGGAGAATCACACATAGAAGCATAGTATCAACGTCTGCCTACGACAAGGTCGGCTCCACAAATCCTACTAACACCCTTGACGCATAACACCCCAAACCCTTAAACCAAGAAGCCCTATGCCGGGAAATCCGTAAAGGCTTCAACCCCTCGATAGAGTTGTTTAGGTTTCAGGATGTTGTTAGCTAGTCAAGAAAGCAACATATGGGCAGGGCCTCGTGGAATGTGCCACAGGCACGTCTTCACCTGACACATTTCGTATGTGTTTTCGGTTTGGGGCATTCCGGAATTCCCCGATCTAACTGATTTTATGAGAATTTGTTGCAGCGCATCCTGATCGTCATCTTTTCGCATGGTTTCACGTTAAGCCCGACTTGAACACCAGAGGTGTTCAATTTTCAAATCATGGAACACTCCATTAACCCCAATGCTTTTCAACTCTCAAGCCTTTGGCCTATTGCCCTGCAGGAGCCACAACGGTTGCACCGGCAAGTGTAGCAGAACTTCTGAAGACTCAGGTGCCGAGGTCTTGCTTTGTTCCGCTTTAGCGCCGCTGACGGCTTGAGGTCTCAGGCAGCTCTGAAGGTTTTCTAAGGCGGACATGATGTTCTTCGACTTGCTTGGGGCCATAGCGGCCATAGTGTATGCGGGAGAGTGCCGCAGTCGTGGTAAGATGATGTTCAATAGCAGCTACATGCGGAAGGAGAATGTTGGAGCTGCGGAGTGGTGTCAAACTAGTAGTTAGACACAAAGGCGCATTAGGGGTACACAGGGTATGTTAAGGAGTGCCGTTTTTTCGATTCTGTACGTCTGAAGTTTCACGTGGACGTTCTGCAGGCAAAGAGCGGCAGCGCTGGCCTGACAAAAGCCCTTAGCTCCGTGGGCACAGTGGACGCCAATGCTCGGGGACCCGTCGGGACTTCGTGGAGTTTTCTGGTATGGGCTGCGGGTTGCATGTGCAGTTTCCATCAGGGATTTCTATGACCGCTGATGTGTGTGTGTGTGTGTCTGTATTGCTTTCGGTCTTCATAAGCTCATGAACCAGATGTTCACAAGCTTGGAGTGTAGAGCCTTTTGGATCAGCTGCTATTGCTGCTTTCTCCAAGCATCGGGTTTCCAAGTTTCCAAATTCAGGAAACTAGATTCAATACCTGAACCCTAGGCCCTTGGACCCTAAAGCCACAAAACCCTGAAGCCTGAAGCCCCATAAAGAGAGGAACCGAAGCAAATGAAGCCAGAAACCCACCAAGAAAGGAAGTTTGAGAAGTATACTACCTTACATGAGAGAAGGGCCTAGATTTTGGAGCATTGGGGCTCAAGCCTAGGAGTCTAGAGTTAAGCCTCCGGAGTTTCCATTTTTTCGGGGGCAGTTTAGAGCTCCAGACATATTTTGGGGGGCGTGGGTACCGGAGGCCATGCTTTGGGCAGGTGCGCATTTCTGCAGGACTCTTTCGTCACTTTTGGCTTAACTTATGGCTTCAGATGGAGCCTGGAAGACTGGCATAGGCTTTCTACAGGGATGGCTGCGTTGAGAAGAAGGTCGTTTCTTTTGGGAAAGCCAACAGAGTCTTGTGATCGAGAGCCGGAGGCGGGTGTCGGCGTGGCCACCACGAAGAAGGCCGTCACGACACGAGCGGCCACAGTTGAGGCCAAGAAGCAGGCCGCAGTGTTCTAGGATGGTTGCGGCTTCAGCCTTTCCTTCTACGCTAGAACATGTCCGGCTCTTCATCCTGAAGTACTTATTCTGGGTCAGAATGCGTGTCAATCCGTTTTGGCAGCGTGGGTGATGGTGATCTTTCGTTCTCATCAGAATATGAATCGGCACTCATCTCGTCGTAAATGCCATAAGGATCGGGAACTTCAGACTTCTCATAAGGTTGCTGGGCCGCTGGGGCTCTTTTTCGTTTTGTGGGTCGACGTTCAGAGCTCTTGACGAAGTAGGTCTCTTGTGACCTTGTGGACCCTACGCAGTATCAGGTCAAACGCAGCTATTTGGGAACGGATGAATTGGCCAAGCTCCGGTTAACTTCGGGTGAAATGCATGGATGGTGTTTGAAGGCTTTCTTTGCGGGTTCCCGCGCATGACACGATCTGCACAGACTTCTTTTTTTGTGGGTCTGAGTCTTGGTTTCAAATCTTCGCTGTGCGAGATGCCTGAGAGGTACGTACAGGATCATTGGCGATCCTTGTAAGGAGGATCCTACTAGTGGAGGAACCTCTGATTCTTATTTGCCTTCTTGCGGCTTTAGTTCTATCCATGAAGTTCAAGCCCAAGCTACTCCAATTAGCACTTTCTGCCGGTTTGTTCGCGGGCCTGGAAGTGGATCTTCCCTGCGTTTCAGGCGAAACTTGTCTCTTCGCTGCAGTATGACAAATGGTTCCTCCTTGGTATGTATGTCTGTGTGTATTTGTATATATATAGCAAACGAGGCATTTGAGGCAGGCTGACCATGATTTTTATGTGCCATTCAGCATTTACTTTTGAACTCCTACATTTCGTCTAGCCAAGGGCATCACGACCACGGCCATGGCCTCAGAGCAAGTTTGCGGCCTGTCATGGTAGGAACGGGAGACAGCTATTTTCACGCTTCAGACCACTACGACCACTACGACCACGACAACGACCACTACCACGACCACGACCACGACGACCACGACCACTACCACTACCACGACGACCACGACAACAACCACGACCACGACAAGCACCACGGCGGAGGAGCCAGTGCCAGGAAATGCTTGGATTTGGGATTCGCAAGAGCAGGTGCTTGAGCTGGTGCTTGCTAGGTCTGTGGCTGCCTTGTCTTGTGGCTCGTGGAGATTGGTGCGACGGGATGTCGGCAGGACAACACAACGAGCGCCGCAAGCACCAACGACACCACAACCACCACGGAGGCCTCCTTCGGGTCAGCGATGTTTTTAGTGCTCAGTGTCGACAGCCCAACAGAATCAACCTTATTGCCCTGCAGGGCGTGCCGCCGGAGCCTCATGAAACCGCTGTTTCGGGCTCTTGAGCTGCTTGCGGGGTTGAGGGTGTTCGAGCACAAAAAACTTCGAGTCCATTTCGTCGACCGTCTGTATGCCTGCCCTAGTGGCACTTGCGTTGAAAGCTGGAAATGCTTCTAGAAGCAGCGGTGAGGTGACGACATGATCAGTAGTGCTCGTGACAGCAACAGCGGCAACAGTAAGTGCAGCTCATGCCACAGTAAGTTTGTTTCAAGCATTGATCCTCGGAAGAATCGTACTACTCCAAGACGTCGCGGCATCGCAGCCTTGCGAGTAGTCTTGCCGCAGCAGCGACAGATAGAACCTGGCCCAGCGAAAGTAGAGCAAGGGCTCTTCGAGGGCATTGAGACCTTTTCAAGGTTCTCCCTGTGAAAGCGATACTGTTCATGTACTGTTCATGTTCCGAAGCTTCCTTGGCCTGGAGTCTGGCGTAAACCACGCTTAGGATGCCTGGAATCTCAACGGCAAGCCTTAAACTCTGCAGTCTAAGTCAGAATGCTTCCGGACAGAAATCTAAAAGCGATCTTTGGCTGTATCAAGAAGCCGTCGTTCCTTTCAGGGCCCACCAGAGGGCCCAGAGTATGCTTCCCCCTCTTTCAGAGACCATGGCGTCTAAGGCCGGTGGAGGCGCGTCGGGGCCCGGCCTCAGGGGTTCAGCTTCTCAGACTCCGTCCTCCGTTCGTCCGCGTCACAACTTCCGAACCTGGCTGAGCCGACTCGCTGAGCTGTCCAGAGTCAAAGCGCCGACACCTCGCCGTCCCGAGAGTCTTCCGATAAAGTTTGTGAAGTGCTCTCGCCTGGATCTGGGGATAGAGGCTCCAATGCAGTTGCAACACATAGCTCCCTGAGTTTTCAACGGAAACTCGATGCTGCAAACGGGCTTCAGGTCCCTCACAAGGCTTGAGGCATAACGAAAGCCCAGAAGAGGGCATGCTCGCGTATCCTTGCCCCACGTCACTCCCTTGCTGTCGTTAGACTCGAAGACTCTAGTATTTGTTCGGGTTATGTTGCTTCAGCTCGGCATGTGTTTACTGACCCGTGGTCGCATGGTCATGCAGCAGTCTTGTGACTCTTACGAGCCTGACAAGCTGCTGTTGATCCTGACCAGTACCTATACCGCTGGTCTTGCAAGTTGATGGTACTGGCTTCTACTACTGATGCTCAGCAGTTGTTGCCCGTCACTGCTCTTGGCTAGTTCTGGTTGAATGTAGCCACAACGATTGAAATCTGAAGCCCTGGGAGAAAGAGCCGAACAATGTCCGCCAGAGACCAAAACGCCTGAATCTGGCTCTTGCGCGTTGTGCTCGCGCTTGGGGACGGGACGCAGGAACCGAGTGCCGCGATGTCCTTCAGGCCTGGATTCACTTCTGCTTATCGCCAAGATGCATTTAGCTCAGAGGTTCATGACAAAGGGCAAGGTGCTTTGAGGTGTTATTGGTTATGAAGATCAGCTCGTTTTGTA
>CAJNDV010034918.1:8844-22519 GCA_905221635.1 Symbiodinium sp. CCMP2456 | reverse complement strand
TTAGGGTTTAGGCCTTTAGGGTTTTACGGGTTCCATGACAGATTATAGTAAGGGTGACTACAAGGGATACTGTAAGACTTAGTGTTTCAGATTTATGGCTTCGGGCTTGAGGCTTAGGACTTGTCAGGTTTGGGTTTAGGGCTTCGGACTTCAGGCTTTGGAGTTTATGGGTTAAGGATTTAAGATTTTGGGTTCAGGATTTAGGGTTTAGGGTTTAGGGTTTCGGGGCTTCGAAAGGGGTGTTGGGCTTAGCAGCCCTGCAGACACTACGAAGCGTCGTTGTCACAAGGATCGTACCAGCAACACTAGCAACAGAGGTGGTACGTAGTAGCAATAACAATAGGAGCGGTACTGAGAACGACAGCAACAGAAGCAATAACAATAAATCAACATCATAACAGCTATCGCTATCATCAACACGAGCATAGTCATTAGCTCTTCGCGAAAGAAGAACTATGAACGTAGGCAGAACAACAACATCAAGCACGGCAGCGGTTGACAAGAGTAGCACACAGTTGCTCCATGATGCTCGCTTAGCATGGCAACTGCAATACAAGCAATAGTGATGGTAGAGCACCACCACTACTATATAAATTGAGGAAAGTCAGATGGTAAGAATGACGATAACACTTGACCCCAAACCCTAAAACCCCAAACCCTAAACCCTAAACTCCTAAACCCTAAACCCTTATCCCAAAACCCAAATCGACAGAAGAGCACGAGCCCCGGAGCCAAAAAAAGCTGCCTTGGAATAACCGAAAGGCCAAAGGTGACAAAGGTCCAGGCAAATGGATCCTCCAGCTCCTCGGCGCTGAAGGAGGCCGCATTCAGAGTGAGCCTGTTGAAAGTGAGCTGAACTCCAGAATTGGGGGATGCTGCTGCCTTCGCCACCCCTCCTGAGATCTGGAAGACATGGCCTTGCTCTAGCTCCTCGAAACCCTCGACTGCTGCTTGTTGAAAGAAGGCTGCGCGGACCTCTCCAGTCTTGTCCCGTAGCTGGGCTGAGAACCACTTGCCGCCATCTCTGGTCGACTTCAGCTCCTGATCCTTGCGGACAACCTCGACTTTCAGAGACCATGCCCTTGCACCTGCCCCCGTCGTTGTCAGATCCTTAATCAGGGTGATGCTGTGGCGGTTTGCCACGGCTGCTGGCACGGTCGCGTCTGACGTCGTCAGATGCGTAGTCAAGGTAATATTGGCAGCATTTGCGGCAGCTGGTGCAGGCGCTTCTGATGTCTGGTCCTCAGTCAAGGCGATATTTTCGGCCGGGTTTGCCGAAGGCACGGTCGCTAGCTGCCCCCAGCTCTGGCATGAACTTTCAAGCCTTGTTGCAGCAAGCTTGGCAGCTTTTCGCGCCAGAGCCGTTTCACGACTCCGCTGGGCCCTTTCCCTTTGTTCCACAGTCAGCTTGGCTGCAGCTTCACCGGCTGAAACAGCACTCCTGGCGCTTTGGCGGGCCAAAGCCTGCTCACGCTTTAGCTGGATTCTCGCCCTCTGCTCTGCAGTCACTTTGCCAGCATCCATGAGCCATATGGCACAACTTGTAGTGGTGTGTCGAATGATTAAGCGCCTTTGTTAACTCATCACAGGGCGTACCTCTGGCACATCCAAACCCCCTGTGATGATGCATACTACACTATAACACATTCTAATGTACTATAATGTACTATAATGATAATGTAATAATGTACTATCATATTACTGTAGTAGACAATGACATACTGCTATATGCTATTATATATTCGTCAAATATCATACACCAGCACCCAAGAGCGGTTCACACAAGTCTTCTCGGAGTCATGCAGAAAATGGTCGCAGACGCGAATGCTCACTTGCAGGAACTTGACCGCTGTGGCTTTGGGGTTTAAGCTTCAGGGTTCAGGGTTTAGGGTTTGGGTTTTAGAGCTTCAAGGGTTTAGGGCTTACGCCTTAAAGGGTTTATACTAGGGCTTAGGGTCTAGGGCTTCATGTTTCGGCGCATAGGGACATGAGTGTCCACCATATAACCTACTTGTCCAGTATTTTGAA
This sequence comes from Symbiodinium sp. CCMP2456, assembly GCA_905221635.1. NCBI lineage: Eukaryota > Dinophyceae > Suessiales > Symbiodiniaceae > Symbiodinium > Symbiodinium sp. CCMP2456. The sequence goes on along the minus strand of CAJNDV010034918.1, from coordinate 20,491 downwards.
AGGTTAACCTGGGGCGTAGGGACTATAGTACCCCGAACAGGTTAAAGGTTGCCTACTCTACTGCCAGTACTAGGAGTATTATGCAGACAACGCAGGTCCGCCTCGCAGTTGAAAGCCACTTTACGACAGTCTCCCAAAGCGGCAGCAGCACCCTAAATTGCTGGAACCACGTTTTTGCCACCAACTGCAGCATCACCAGACGTTTAGGGATCTTCTTTGAAGGAGACATGAAGGTTGAGGGGTGGGAGACATGAAGCCTGAGGGGCGGGGTCTAATAAGGTCTACATGAGATTTAGGGCAGTTTAGGGCGTACGGCTCAAGCCTGTGAGGGCTTCAGATTCAGGACACTTGATGCGAAGTCTTGCTGATACCCTTACAACAATTCGGATCCGGTAAGGGATCCCAACAGCTGGGAACCTAAACCTTAAACCCCGAACCCTGAACTCCTAAACCCAACCCGAAACACTGAACTCCTAAACCCTAAAACTGAAACCCAAAATCCTAAACCCTATAAGCCCTTAACCCTAAACCCTTAAAGCCTTAAGCCCAAACTGTTGGGCGCCTGGTTCACCTTGAGCTTCTGCGTTCGCAGCTTGTGCGTTCGCAGGCGCCGGTCGCTGCTGCGGCTGGATTTCGACTCTGTGCCCTTCCTTTGTAGCCAGGGAATAGGGGTTAGGGTCTATAGGGCTTATAGGGTTTAAGATTTTGGGTTTAGGGTTTAGGGCTTATAAGGTTTAGGATTTTGGGTTAGGGTTTAGGCTTATAAGGTTTAGGATTTTGGGTTCAGGGTTTAGGGCTTATAAGGTTTAGGATGTTGGGTTCAGGGTTTAGGGCTTATAGGGTTTAGGAGTTTGGGTTTAGGGTTTACAGGGCTTACAGGGTTCAGGATTTTGGGTTTAGGGTTTAGGGAAGTTTAGGGTTGTTTGGTTTTAGGTTTTGGGGTTTCGGGCCTCAGAAACTCTCTGCTGGCACGGCTGACAATCATTCACCTTACTGATACCAGAATCGTTTCTTGAACTGCCGAGCGGTCACCGATACGAATCGTCACGACTGTGACTAATGCGTCTGCTGGAGCTGCTGTTACAACTGCTACCGCTACCCTCTGCACCTCTACGGCTACGACGACGACGAGGAGATCGACTTCGACTACGACGACAACGCTGCTCCTGCTGCTCTAACTATGCATTCGATGTCAAGCTCAGACGTTTGGAGCGACGCTCAGCTTCCAAGATGCTGTTGGCATCATAGCCACTGCGCTCTGTGTAATATAGGAGCCTTAATAATTAGAATAGGGTTTTGGATCTTATGTATATACCATAGCTATACTAAGGAAACCCCGAAATAATGTTGATGATTATTTAGGCACCTACATTAGGCATGAAAGGTGCTGGTGAACGATTATCGCGGCTTTTGGCACAAGACTCGAAATTTGCCGATGCATTTATTCGTTACTATTGCTGTCTTGCAGAGCGATGTTCTTTGTCCAACAACCCCACAAGAAGAAGTAGAGTTTTGTTTTGGGATCCAGAGCTTAGGTTAGTTTAGGGTTGAGGGGTTAGCGTAGTTCAGGGTTTAGGCGTTAAGGGTTTCGTAAGTGAGGGTACAGTGCCAGCACTGCTTAAGAAAACATTGGTTTAAGAAATACAGGCCCTGGGGCAGTCGTGCGAAAACATGAAGTTTAAAAGCATGTGCGCAGAAATGAACAAAAATCATGGCAAACTGACATCGGCGTGCCAAGTTCTTATTTTGCTCTGCTCTCTCGTTCTTCGTTTGTACTCTTTGCTGCTACAAGCCGAATTACGAACCTGAGGAGCTGGCCGCGCGCTTACCCACTGAAGTAATGATGGCTTTCTCGGGGCATCAAGGGCTTCCTAAACATCACCGATTCTTCAAAACACCCCTTCAATCACCCCGATTACTTCCTTTACTTACCGGGGTTCCTTCTGAAAGCCTACCGAAGTCCAGACTCGGAGGGGATCCTCAAGGACTTGAGCTGATTCAACAAGGGCCCCGGGTTCAATCCCGGCAAGTTTTTCATGCGCCGTAAGTCTTTTTAAAATTCTGGCTGGCTGATTTAGGGGCCCACTACAAGTAAGAAATTTGGCCGGTCCAGGGTTTAGCGTTTACCATAAAATGGCTATTGCTTCACCGGCGCTGTCGCGGTGTTAGCTTAGGGTTTAGCAGTGATTGCTGAGGTTACTAGGGCTGGCTAACAGGTTGCCCCAGTGTCAGCTCTCAAACTTTCGCTGACAACCCCAAGACGTAGAGCCAGTTTCGGGCTTCGGGTGTACGATACAATTCGGCTACCTTTGCTGGGGCTATTTTATATGGCCTAAACGCTAAACCCTGCACCACCCTAAAGCCTAAACCCCAAAGGAGCCCGAACCAGCTAAACCCTAAATCCTAAACCCAAAACCCTAAACCCTATATCCTAAACCCTAAACCCTGATCCCTAAACCCTACACCCTACACCCTACACCCTGCACCCTAAACCCTAAACCCTAAACCCTAAACCCTAAACCCTAAACCCGAACCAGCTCAAACTCAGCGAGCTGAGGCGCTGCTTGCCAGTTGCTTTTGACCTGCACTGAATCGGCAACGACCGGCGGTGAGCTGAGAGCTTGGTTGAATGCTTAAGCTTTGGGGGTTTAGGGGTTTAAGGGTTTAAGGGTTTCGGGGTTTAGGGTTTAGGGATTTAAGGCTTAAGCTCTGGGGGGTTTAAGGGGTTTAGGGTGTTCAGGGGGTTTAGGTGTTCAGGGGGTTTAGGGTTTAGGGGCTTTGGGTTTGGGGTTTAAGGGCTTTGGGTTTAAGGTCTAGGGATTGTAGGGCAAGACTATTCGTGCGAGCTTGTCCAATTCTCACAGCCCTTATCTTACACAGAGATGCATGCTGCACAATCACCAGGCCCCAAACGCGCTACAGCGGCTTGGCTTCTGTGGTGCAGGGCTGGGTGCTTGGATTAAATCTACAGTGCGGTCAAGCACTAAGCATATCGAAGGCGCAAGGATAAAACCCCAAACCCGCATCAAACTGTACCGAAACCCGTGTATAACCTGGAAAAAGGCCTGTAGAACGCAGCCCGTGTCCCTCCTCGGAAAGGAGCTCCTAAGCCTTGAAAGTTCGAGTTCTGATTAGAGTTTAGGGTTCAGGGTTTAGGATGTGGGGTTTAGGGTTTGGGGTTCAGTGTTTAGGATTTAGGCTTTAGGGTTTAGGGTTTACTAATTGCCCCAAGTAAGCCTCGAATACCCTGGACACTAAGCCCCAAACACTAATCACACACACATATGCCTTAACCTAAATATCCCAGCCACCCGAACCCATAAATGGCGCAGGCTCTTGATCCTGAAATCCCTGTACCCCGAACCCGAAATATCTCAAATACCAATGAATACTCCAAACCCTGCCCTACACTCCAAAGCCAAAATACACCAAACAGCCCGGACGCTGAATATCCCAAAAACCCGACAGCCTAAATCCACAACAAACCCCCCAAAACCATAAATGCCCAATGCCCGACACACCCAAACCCCAAATGAAAAAGATGCCTCTGAAACCCATCAGATACCGCTCGATATGAATCAGCTTCCCAAAACCATAAACCCTAAATTACACTAAACCCCTAAACCCCTGAACCCTAAACCCCTAAACCCTAAACCCTAAACCCCTGAACCCTAAACCCTGAACCCCCTGAAACCCTAACACGCCTTCTTGAGCAACTCGGAGTTGGGGGGCTCCAGCCCAAGGGCCATACCTGGGTGTGTTAGGGTTTGGGGCTTAGGGTTTAGGGTTTAGGGTTTAGGGTTTGGGTGCTTTCCTTTCGGGATTTTAGGGTTTAGTGCAGGGCGTTTGGGGGTTTTGGGGCTCGGGGGGATAAATTTTAGGGCGTGGGATTTGAAGGTTAAGGTTAATATAGGGATCTTAGTAAATAGAACAGGGTTAGAGTATACTACAATCATACTACGGAGCCCCCAAAATAGTATAGGTAACTATTGAGGCCCCTATATTACCCTAAACCCTAAACCCTAGAACAGGGTTTGGGGGTAGATTATATTAAAATCATAATACGGAGCCCCCAAAATAGTATAGGTAATTATCGAGGCCCCTATGTTAAGCTCCTCTTGCCTGGAACTCTTTCCTTCCCACAGGTCTCCCAAATAAAGCCATTAGGCAGCCTAGGGTTTAGGGTTTAGGGTTTAGGGTTTAGGGTTTAGGGTTTAGGGTTTAGGGTTTAGGGTTTAGGGTTTAGGGTTTAGGGTTTAGGGTTTAGGGTTTAGGGTTAGGCTAGGAGAGGAGAGGGGCATGTGGATGAGGTTTTGGGGTTGGTGCGAGGGTGTCAGGAGTTTAGGGTCTATGGTTTAGGGTGTTGGGTTTCGGGCTGATGGGGTGAAGGCTGTGTAGGATAAGAGCTTTGGGTTTTAAGGTGAAAGGCTTAGATTTAGGACATAAGGCTTCGAGAACGTAACTTTAGAGACCCACAATGAAGAACACCTAAGCACTGCTTAGAGAGACAGCCTAACCCTTTGCATAGTCTTAAACCCCAAGCCTCTCGACCCTGTACCTGCACCCTACACCCTAAACCCCTAAACCCTAAACCCTACACCTTAAGCCGCTTTCAGCCGTAACTATACTGAACTTGAGACCCTTGCAACACCCGTACTTTCAGCTGTCTCTTAGGGGTTATAGTAGCCAAGAATTGAGAAGCATCTCTAAATCCCTAATGTAATTCAATATAAAATGTGATTATGTTACAACCTAATACAACAAATATGACACAAATACATATAATAAATGCATATACTACAATACTATACTGAACTTCGGACCTTTGCAGAAAATATGAATGTAGCTGTCTCTTAGGGATTATGGTAATTTTAAGCGCCCTACCATAGTAAAATAAAAGATATGAGATGATATAGTCGAGTACAACACATATGACAAGTACAGATGTGCAGTTCTCCAAATTACGGTCCCCTTTTTCAGTCCTCAATGTAGTACGACACCCTCATAAAAAGGACCCTAGAAGGGACCCTAATTTAGAGAACTACCCATATATACTACCATCTAGTGTTGTAAAGCACAAACCCTAAACCAAAAACCCCAAACCCTAAACCCTAGAAGCCCTAAACCCTAAACCCTAGACAACCTAAACTCTAGAAACCCGATATAAACACTAGAAACCCCAAACCCTAAACCCTAAACTCTAGAATCCCTAAACCCTAAACCAAAATCCCTAAACCCTACACCCTAAACCCTAGAAGCCCTAAACCCTAAACCAAGATGCACGTCCGGAGGGCGGGGGCCTCCATGCCTTCGGAGCGGCGCAAGGCTTCCGGGGAGCTTGGGAGGGGCTTTTGGGGATCTCTCCAAGAAGGGTCGATGGGATTAGGGGTTTAGGGTTTAGGGTTTAGGGTTTAGGGCTTAGGGTTTAGGGTTTAGGGGTGCAGGATTTAAGGTTTAGGGCTCCGGGTTTATAGAGTTTAGGGTTTATGGGCTTATGGGTTTAAAGTTTCGGGATTCGGGTTTAGAGTTTAGGGTTTAAGGTTGAGAGTTTAGGTGCTTAGGGGACTTTGACAGCTGAAGAGCTGTTGAGGTGTTCTGGGGCTCAGAATAGTGATTGAGGGATGTTCCTGTGTTTCGGGCCGCAATTTGTTTAGGATTGCGGGGTCCAGGGTTTAGGAGCAGTCTAGGCCCTAAACCGTGATACAACGGCAAATAAAATTCCATGATTTCCTGCGTTAAAAGAAAAGTGTTGGGGATCCCTCTTATGAAGGCATCTCCACCGAAAAGGCAGGATCGTTATGCTTCTGTACTTTCTTGATCCTCGAAATAGGTTCTTGGGAGGGGAGCGCTCATAAGGGCCCACATAATGAGGCTGACAGTGGCTAAGGTTCTAGACTGAAGTCACTGGGTTGCGTCTGAAGCTCGCAAGGACGCGTGATGCTGTTCTGGGTTGAAAAGGGTTCAGGAAGGCTCTATCGAATCAGGATAATATGAAACAACATATATAATTCATGAGTATACATATATATATATATATATACACACATATATATATATATATACATACATACATACATATATATATATATATAGATACTGTCCTAAACCCTATAGACCCTAAACTCCAAGCTCCATATATCATGGGAGGAACCAGACAGGCCAGAACGAGGCAGTCTCTGGTAAAGGCTCCCCTGCTGAAGCCACCGACACAAAGGCTAAACCCCTAAACCCTGAACCCCGAAACCCCTAAACCCCAAAGCCCCTAAGCCCCTGAACCCCGAAACCCCTAAACCCCAAAGCCCCTAAACCCCTAAAATCCTAAACCCCTAAACCCCTAAAACCCTAAACCCCTAAGCCCCAAAATCCTAAACCCCTAAACCCCAAAATCGTCCTGGAAGCTTCATCCCTGAAGCCTCCAAGGCGATCAGCCCCGGGACCCTCAAAAGTAAATGCAAACCTAAACCCTGAACCTAAACCCTATTCCCTGAACCTAAGCTAACGGTTTAGGGTTTAGGGTTTAGGGCTTAGGGTCCGTATTCCCTGAACCTAAGCTGCAAACCCTGAAGCTTTTGTTTCGCAAAAAAAACTCTAGGCTCGACTCCTCTCATGAGCTAAGCCTACGGAAACAAGTTCTTAGGGTTTCGGGGTTTAGGGTTTAGGGTTTAGGGTTTAGGGCTTAGGGTTTAGGGTTTAGGGTTTATGGTTTAGGGTTTAGGGTTTAGGGTTTAGGGTTCTGCAGATGCGATTACAACGAGCAAAAAAAGCCACAAACATGGACACCTATCCCAAGGAGAGCCGGGGAAGCTTTTAACCAAAACCCCTAAGCCCTGAACCCCAAATCCCTAGACCCTAACCCTAACATGGACACAGAGGCCTCGATTCTTGGAGCAGATTTCGATAGCTAGTAGGGCTGAGGGGATCCTTCCAGATTGCATGGAGACCCTGATCCGACTCTCCAATCCCTAAAACCCTAAACCCTGAACCCAACAATAAACCCTAAACCCTACACCCTAAACCCTAAACCCGAAACCCGAAACCCTAAACCCTAAACCCGAAACCCGAAACCCTAAACCCTAAACCCAAACCCCCGAAACCCAAACCCCCGAAACCCAGACCCCAAACCCGAATCCTGCCAAGGTGCAGAAAGCTTCGACGAAAGATGTCTCACCCTCGATCCGAAACTGCAACGAAAAAAGCAGAGCTCTTGACAGCCTGGGCCTGAAGGACGTAACGGGTTTAGGGTTTAGGGTTTAGGGTAACATAACAGCTCCGCTGAAACGGCTGAGATGAACCAGCAGTTTCGCGTGAAATATAGGAGCCTTAATAGTTAGAATAGAGTTCGGGGGCCCATTGTACTATGATCATAATAAAGAACCCACCGAAACAGTATTGGTAATTATTTAGGCCCCTACATTAGGAAGTTGAGGGCTTAGTGCAAAGAACGCGGACAGGGGCTTAAACTTCAAGGTTTAGTGTTTCAAGTATACGTAGGGCGGGTTTATAGAGCCCAGGGTTTATTCGTGTTTAGGTTTTAGGGGCTACGTGTTAGGGTTTACGGTTTTAATTTCGAGTTTACGTCCAACTTCAACTCCTCAAAAGCCTGGACATGCTGTGCCTCGACTTCTACAACCCATGGCAGCAGCGGTTTCGGGTTCGGGTTTCGGGTTCAGGGCTTATGGCACAGGCAAACAGGGGACTGTCAATGCATCTTTGGCTCATGGAGGGTGTGGAGCTTATGGCGAGCTGAGGGCTTAGGGCTTATATTATATAGAGTGTTGAGGGGGTTTAGTGGCAGGGTTTCGGTTTAGGGTTTGGGGTCTGGGGTTGTGCAGAGGGCTTAGGATCACTCATCATATCTCATGGCCGTCATCCGAGGCGACTGGGAACAACTAAGCTATCGAAAGCTGCCCAAGACGGATCTACATCATCACGGACCTTCCAACTGGCAAAGCTCTTAAACCGCAAACCCCGAAAACTTCCCCGAAAGCCTAAACCTTACATGAAAGAACGAAAGGCTTCCCTAAGGCCTCAACCTAAGGTTTGACGCCGTACACAACAACTTGAAGGTCCTCCGCCAGGAGTCCTCTGCGTAGCTACCCTGAAGATCCCGCTCCCAATTCCATTTAGACTGCTCCTGTGCTAAACTTTGACGTAACCAGGGAGCAAAAGTATAAACTTAAACTGCCATTTCATGCAAGTTCGACTAAGGAACTAAGTCTACAAAAGCAAGTATTCAAGCATGGTACTCAAGAACCCAATATGGCTTATCAGCTTTCTGGTCTAGGGTTTGCTGGCAAGGTTTAGGGTTTAGGGTTTAGGGTGCTATGGTTTTTGGTTCAGGGCTTAGAAGCGAGAATTGTGCCTGGCGTGATGATTCACACCGGCAGCAATGGCAGTAGTGCCAGTGGCAGTGGTAGTAGTAGTGGTGGTAGTAGTAGTAGTGGTGGTGGTGGTGTCAGTGGTAATGGTGTCAGGGGTAGAAACGTAAGTAGCAGTCCATTAGAAGCACCAGCAGCAAAAGAGGTAATATAGGAGCCTTGGTACTTGGAATAGGATTTTGGGGCAAATTATGATAACCACAAACAATGGAGTGCTATTGTTATTCCGACTATATATTACATGAGAAATCTCAGCAGCAGCAGCAGCAGCAGGTCTATTTCAGACCAGGTTTAGCTCCGGGTTTCTAGAAGTTTCTCAACGTATAGAAATTTTCCTACATGAGCATAAACCCCACTAACTAATCCCAAATCCCTGCCCTCAACGAGCAGTATCCCAATCCTGAACGGCCTACTAGCTAGCTGCGATGTAGAGGCACAACCACACACCAAAGGGTCTCAGCCTTGGCCATCAGCGCCTCACCCGTCGTCGTTTTCTTTGCCATCGCTGCGAGTGTGGCAAAAAGCACGAGGGACAGTGATGTTGTAGTCTCTGTAGAAGCCCTGTACGAAGGGAAAAGTGACGTCGACAGTCTACAGTAGACCAACTCTGAACCTCTGACGCTGAACGATACACCCTAAATCGCGTTCATACCTAAACCATGCACTCTGATTTGTATCCCGGCTACTGCCACAGGCTGATGCGATGTGCCGCGATGTGGAATGCTTCCCCAGCCTTTTCATATCGGACCTCGGCTTATTCAGCGGCGGCGTCGTGTCTGAAAAGGTAGCAAGTCTCACTTAGGCTTCAGGGATACTTTAGGCACAGTGGGGTTCGGCAAACCCGGGATTGTGATGATCTGGCTCATACGAATGGCACTATAGTAATTCTATGTGAAGATCAGAACAGGAGTTGTAACAGCAGCGACAACGCTGCTGAGTAGTGCCAGTACCGTTGTTGCATGTCCAGCTTGCTGCTGTTCATGTCGTGTTGCTGTTGCTGCTGTTCTTGCTTCCAGTGAAGTGGTTGTCGTTGATGCTATTGCCTCGGCGGTTGCTAGACCTGTCCACTGTGTAGCTAACCGTCCTGCTACTATCGTGGCAAAAGCCTCACGCATCATCACCATCATCGTAATGATTTATAGTTACGGGTAATCACTGCTCAAAGGAACCATTATGCCACTCCTTTTGATTTTAATTTTGGCGACCGCTACGGTAAACAAGATAAGTCGAAGGAACAATGAGGGCATGTTCAAGAACTTGTGGCAAGGATCCCTCGAAGGACCATTGCCTCGAAATCGCCAAGAATTTCAGCTTAAGGCCTTCTGGGCAAGAGGCGCACCCTCAAGTCAGGAGGGTTTGGTGCAGGGGCCTTAATGCCTTTATAGTGAGAAGAGGGTCTTGGTGCATGTTCTAGTAATAGATATAAACAAGGAGCCCTGGGGAATAGTATTGGCAATTATTGAGGCATCTATATTGGATCCATCACGGGTTGCATGAGGGGCTTCAGCCACCGGCTGCTTCAGCCATGCTAGCCAAGCCACGTGTGGAGGGAGGCTTCTTGGGGGGGATAGCTTAAGAGGCCATGAAAACTAGATACCCCCATTCTGCCTGCTTAAACCCCAAACCCTGAGCCCTAAATCTATCTTTAGCAACTAAAGTACTAAACCCTGAGCCATAAATCCTTGTTTTTACCGAAGAAGGACTTGTGTTTCAGCCTTTGACCACAGACGGAAGCTGTACCTTCGGGTGGCCCAAGGATTAAATCCCCTTTTCGGGTTTGGGAATTTAGGAGGAGTTTAGGCTTTAAGTCTGAGTGTTGCCACTAGAGTCTCCCTCCGCCGAACTCTTCTTGACAGTAGAAGTCTTGAACAACTGCAAGTGTGGCAACTTAGGTTTCAGTCGCAGTGCTAGTTTGCAGAGACTTGTCTCCGTTTAGGGTTTAGGGCTTAGGGTTTAGGATTTAGGGCGTAGGTCTTCCTTGCTGTTGAGTTTCTGCGGCTTTCCTGGCGGATATTGATGCACTGGGCCACTGCGGCAATTGCGACGCGCAGGGTCTCAGGAGCTTGTGATCAGTCGCTGTCTGCTTATGTGGCAGTGGCGGAATATGCTTAGTTTGCAGCATTTCGCTTCAAAGCGTCGACTGGGTTAACTGGTCGTGAAAGCATCATGATGCCGCTTAACCCGTGTGTCCGAAATCAAAATCCAGTGTCGGAAAGAAACCAATGGTCAATGAGTGTAGATGTCGCGGTAGTTTCTGGCCCTCCGCTTCTGCAAGCCACGCAACACACAGATGAAGCTTTTCTCATGAAGGCGATAGGAATCCAGTCATCTTTCTTGCGGACTTATTTCTTGCCTTTAACTTAGCTTCCACGCCTAAGTTCCGCAGCTGGGGCCGTCGCCCTCAGCTGTGTAATGCTAGTCCTAGAACAGCAGGGTCAACTCTCTGGATCTTTAGCCTTCAAGCCTTAAACCCTAGTTAATCTCGCGTACAGACTCGTGCCTAACCTAGATAAATCCATGGATGTGAGGTACTGAATACTCTAAGTACCAGTGTGTCAACACAACACCGGAAAACACACACTTACTACTGAAGCGAAGGAGCCCCATATACACTCAGCAAAGCCCGGTGGTAAAATTTACCTCATATATGCCCTATGCAGTAATATGAACCCTACATTACGTGTCTTCGAGAGCTCTTCAAAAAAAGCGGCCGCGCAGGATCAGATGCCGCTGCGTCTTTTTCTATGTCCTGGTCCGGGTTTAGGCTTTCGGGCTTTGGCGTCTAGGCGAGTTCGGTTCTAGTATCTTTTCGGCTGCAGGGTTTAGGGTTTAGGTTAGGTGCTCGGGATCTAAAGTCTCTAAAGAATCTGCATCGTATGAGAGAGATAGTACAGACATGTACACATAGAGGCTTAGCGGTTTCTGTCTCTAGGAACAGCTTCCAAAAAAACCCTAAACCCTAAACCCTAAACCCTAAACCCTAAACCCTAAACCCTAAACCCTAACCCCTAAACCCTAAACCCTAAACCCAGTGTAGCACTGCCACTGGTCTCAGCGTAGGGTTGAAAGGATGAGGTGAAGGGCTGATGGGCTGAGAGCTTCGAGTTTTGGCGTTTGGGTTTAGGGTTTTGGGGTTTAGGGTTTAGGGTTTAGGGTTTAGGGTTTAGGGTTTAGGGTTTAGGGTTTAGGGTTTCGAGGTTTTGTGGGTTTAGGATTTTGGGCTTCAGGCGAGGCTTTCGGCCTCAGGTTCAGGGTTTTGGGGTTTAGGG
>CAJNDV010034917.1:9726-23212 GCA_905221635.1 Symbiodinium sp. CCMP2456 | reverse complement strand
CTAAACCCCTAAACCCTGAAACCCCCAAGAAGAGCCCAGGTGGGTAGTTATCGTTATGAGAGCCTTATAGAAGGTCTATATACCTTATGGAAGCCTTGCAGAAGCCCTAAACTCCCCACCTGTAGTTTCCTTTAAGACCCTAAACCCTAAACCCTAAACCCTAAACCCTAAACCCTAAACCCTAAACCGTAACCCCTAAACCCCTAAACCCCAAGAAGAGCCCAGGTCATAAAACCCTAAACCCATAACCGCTAAACCCTAAAACACTAAACCCTAGAACCCTAAACCCCTAAACTCCCCACCTCTAGTTTCCTTTAAGAAGAGCCCAGGTCTGCCAAAGATCGCTCTCCGAGCTCGGGACAGCCTTGGCTTCGCCTCTCCGACGCAGAACGTCGGGTTTGGGATTTAGGGTTTAAGGATTCTTGGGTTTAGGGTTTAGGGTTTAGGATTTAGGGTTTGGGATTTAGGGTTTAGGATTTAGGGTTTAGGGATTTTGGGGGTTAGGGTTTTGGGCTTGGGGTTTAGGGTTTAGGGTTTGGGATTTAGGGTTTAGGATTTGGGGTTTAGTGTGTTGAACTGATACTGTAGAAATCGTTAGGGGTTTGGGCGCGCTAGTTTTGACCGAAACGTTGTGGCCGAGTTTTGTATTCTTGGAAACCCTAAACCCTAAACCCCTAAACCCAAGACTCTAAACCCTAAACCCCTAAACCCTAAACCCTATGAAACCTGATTTGGCTGGAGACGGGGCTGAGTTTGGGGCTTGGGATCTAGAGTCTAGGGTTTCGGGGCTGCCCGGGGGTTCAACGTGAACAATGACGAGCAACTTCCATGAATCCCATTTTCTCCAGGATTTAGGATTTAGGGTTTAGTGTGTTTAGGGTTTAGGGTTTGGGGCTGACGGTTTTGGGGTTTTTGGGGTTTTCGGGCCCAGAGTAGGAATAGCCTTTGGCCACGCTTTTTTCGACCCAGGAGTTTGGTGATGCTAAAGTCTATCAGCCTTTCGCCAGTATTTCTTTGGGGTTTGGTGTGTAGAGTATAAGGGTTGAGTGTATGGTGTCATGCTTGTTTTTTTTTGTTCTGTTTCTTTCCTCCTGTGTTGGGGTGTAGGGTTTTACAGGGTTCCCCTTTGGCTTTCAGAAGGGGTTTCGTTGTTTTGCCTTGTGTTTCTAGGGTTTTTTGGGGGGTTTTGGTATTTGGGATTTACGGTTGGGGGTTTAGGGCCGATAACTTTAACCCGCTTTGGGGTTCAAGGATTAGGCTGGGTTGAGAACCCCTTTTCTTGTTCAAGAGGTTTCGGTTCAGGAATTTTTAAATCTACGGATTTAGGGTTTAGGCTGAACCCTAAACCCTAAACCCTGGCTCTTAGGGTGTTTGAACCGAGGCTTGCAGACGCCCTCGCCTGAGCCGCAGTTGCCAATGCCCGCCTTGTCCCATGAGACTGGGCTGGCGTTTAGGGTTTAGGGTTGAGGGCCGGTTTGGGGTTTAGGGTTTAGGGTTACAGTAAGGGTTTTGGGTTTTGGGTTTACAATTTAGGGTGTAGGGTTAGTGTTTTGGAAGAGGGTTAAGCATGCTAGGTTTTACAAGGATTGTCTGTGGGCACGTGGGGGCTTCCTGGGCGAGGAACATAACATAGGTTAGGCTATGAGAACTACAAGGAAGCCACGTGCATTTACCTGGATCAAGTTCTTTATACGTTCAAACCCTAAGCCCTAAACCCCTAAACCTCTAAACCCCTAAACCCCTAAACTTCCCTAAACCCTAGACCCCAAAACCCCCAAACCCCTAAACCCCTAAACGTCCCTAAACCCTAAACCCCCAACTTCCTCGGGGCGAACCCAGGAGTTCTTGAACTCCTTCATGCAGCAGTACACTGCGAGGGCGGAGCCACGGAGTGCGTGGGCTGACATGACCGACGAGGAGGAGGTGAAGGAGGTGAAGGAGCTGAGTGACCCGAAACTCCTGGGCCCTAAACCCCTCCCTATGGGTCTAGGGTTTAGGGCTTTAGGGTTTTGGGTTTAGGGCTTTAGGGTTTAGGGTTTTGGGTTTAGGGTTTAGGGTGCTTAGGGCTTAGGGCTTAGGGCCTCAATAATTAGAATAGGGCTTTGGGGCCCGTTATACTGCAATGATAATAAGGAACCACCGAAATAGTATTGGTATTTATTTAGGTCCCTACATTACCCTATGGTTAAGGGTTTAGGGTTTAGGTTGCTTTCGACGAAATGGACCCTAAAAGGGTTTGGGGATCATATACCATATAGGAGTTCATAGTAAAAGGCTATAAGGCCGCCTTACTGGTAAGTCCGTAAGTTAAGCCTCAAACCCTAAACCCTAAACCCTAAACCCTACCATCGTCGACTCAAGGAGGTGAAGGAGATCCATGCGGACTTGCCACCACCTGCACCGGAGGAGGCCCTAAACCCTTAGCCCCTAAACCCCTAAACCCCGTAAACCCTAAACCCCTAAACCCTAAATCCCTAAACCCCCTAAACCCCTATACCCTAAACCCCTCAGCCCCTAAACCCCGAAACCCTTAAACCCTAAACCCCTAAGCCCCTAAACCCCTAAACCCCTATAGCCCTAAGCCCCTAAACCCTAAACCCTCAGACCCCTAAACCCTAGGCCCCTAAACCCTTAAACCCCTAAACCCCTAAGCCCCCAACTCCCGAGGAGGATTCCGGCATGCTCCTAAACCCCTAAACCCTAGGCCCCTAAACCCTAGACTCCTAAACCCCTGAACCCTAGACCCCTAAACCCCTAAACCCCTGAACCCCTAAACCCTAGACCCCTAAACCCTAGACCCCTAAACCCTTAAACTCCCAAACCCTAGGTCCCTAAAGCCCCAAGCCCCCAAACCCTTAAACTCCCAAACCCTAGGTCCCTAAACCCCTAAAGCCCTAAGCCCCTAAACCCTTAAACTCCCAAACCCTAGGTCCCTAAACCCTAAACTCCCGAGGAGGATTCCGGCATGCTTTATCCCCTTTGCGAGTCCTTCGGCTCGCGAGGCCATCCTTTCAACTGCGGCCCCGCGTGCAAGCACCTTGGGGACCAAAGGACCCTTACGAGTAGGCTGGTTTAGGGTTTAGGGGTGTAGGGGTTTAGGGGTTTAGGAGTTTAGGTGTTTAGGGTTTAGTAAGTAATTTAGGGGTTTAGGGGTTTATGGGTTTAGGGGTTCAGGGTTGAGAGTTTAGGGTTTAGGGTTTAGGGTTTAGGGGTTTTGGGGTTTTAGAGGTTCAGGGTTTAGGGTTATGTACCGCGAATACTACTATGAGTCTTTATAGGGTTTTGTTCGACCCCGAACCTCAGCCCCTGGATCCTAAACCGCTGGGGCGTTTCGGGTATATGGGCTTCTACAAGGCTTCCATGAGGTATATAGACCTTCTATAAGGCTCCTATAACGGTACCTACCCACCTGAAGATGCCCTAGACTGAAGGTATGCCTCCAAGGGCAAGGGGTGCAAAGACGGTGCCAACTGCGACCACTGCCACCTCTGCAAGTGGAAGAAGACCGGCGCCACTGCCCCGCGGGCCTCCCGCGGCCGCGCACCCAAGGCAAATCGCCGTGGCCGGCAGGGCCAGCAAGAGCCGTGAGGTGGGGGTTTCCAAAAATAGGGGACCCTAATATAGTACCCTGAATAATAGGTTCCTTATTATAAGGACCCCAAAATAAGGTACCCTAAATAATAGGTTCCTTATTATAAGGACCCCAAAATAAGGTACCCTAGTTTTCGGAAAGTCCCAGGTATCGACTCCTGGTTTCGAGGAGGTGGCCAGTCTGCTACGTAGTTCGCCTGCCACCACATATTGCAGAAGTGATTCATGTGTTCCTGTGTCGCTGATGGTCTCTATATGCTAAGTGACATGCATGACTGGGTAGGAAAGAGAGCTGTTGTGCCCACATGACATGGGAAAGGAATCGCTTCTAACACGCTGTGGCCTTGCCATGGCGTGGACCGATATTTTTGAACAGTCTCGCAAGCATCTCTGCCGCAGCTTCCCAAGAGTCTCAAGGACTTCAATTGTCAAGAGTGACTTCAATGTTGTACTTTGCGCAAGCATGACGGATACACCCCTTAAGCGCCATTCCCTAAAACCATGAACCCTAAACCTTATAAACCTTGAACCACAAATCCTAAACGGTCCTAAACCTTAAACCCCAAATCCTAAGCCCTAAACCCCTAAACCCCAAACCCCCAAATCCTAAACCTTCAAACCGCCAGACCGACGTGTCCTGGACCCTCCAAAAGCACCCAGAACCTGGGACCTCAAACGTCGGTACTTGAAACCTTGGGCGCGACGGGTACCCAGAGGTTAGGGTTTAGGGGTTTAGGTTTTATAGGGGTTTAGGGTTTAGGGGTTTAGGTTTCCCTTATTACCCTAAACCCTAAACCGCTAACCCTAAACCCTAAACCCTAGACCCTAATTCTGCGTAATTTCAGGGACTGTCGAAGTCGACCGCTAGTTCAGGGTGTAGGGCTAGAGGTTGATAGGTTTAGGGTTTAGGGTTTAGGGTTTAGGATTTAGGGTTTAGGATTTAGGGTTTAGGGTTTAGGGTTTAGGGTTTGGGGTTTAGGGTTTAGGGTTTAGGGTGTAGGGTTAGAGGTTTATAGGGCCTACCTAGGATCCAAAACCCTATTGTTTTAGGTGTCATACCCTTTTACCCTATCATTATGGGTCATGACCTACTATTTTGTAGGGTTTCAGGATACAGGTACTTCTGAAGTCCCCAAAAGCCCTAAACCCGAACCCTCGATTTGACCAGATCTCTCCTTCTCGTCGGAGATAAGGGCAGCTGTCGTCGGCAAGCCCAGCCTCGCGACCCGCAAACCCGCAAGCTGTAAACCCTTCCTACAGTTTGGGTTTAGGGTTTAGGGTTTAGGGTTTAGTGTTGCAAATTAAAACCTTCAGCTAATCCTGACGACCTCGTTCTCAACCCCTGTAACTAAACACCCTTATTAATCCATTGCACCCGTCGGAGCGCCCTATGTCAACCTAACCCCAAACCCTAAAACACAACCTATGAGACCGTACAGAGTCTGTCGAGCCGGGATGTCATTCTGAGGAGGTCCTGTGGAGCAGGTATCTTCCTGGCAGCAACTGGGTTCTTGTTAAGGGATTTTATTCAAGAAAGAAACCCTATTATTTAAAGTAGATCCCTATTTTGGTGACTTACATTAAACCCTTCATGAAGAACCCAGGCAACTGTTGGAGTTCTCCGAGAATAATCAATCGATAGCGACAGTCGGACCAGTGTAGGAGCACCTGGGAAAGGACCCACCAGAAACGAGTTGGCATTCCGATGTTTTCTTGCTTCATCGGTTTTCTTTACTTTCGATGCTGCCCTGGTGAGTGTGACACCCTGTGAGACATACAAACCCTACAGCATCATCCAAAGCATGACAAAAATCTCTGAAGAGCCGCCAGTCTGTTTTCATTGCGTGTAAATTTCCTGCGTTCATTTCCGATACTACTCTTCTCAAGCCTATGTACCTGTAAGTCTTATGGCAAGCGGTGACACTTGCCATGCGCATGATGAGTCATATTTCTAGTGCTACGTGTACCAGTTCTCTTGGTGTTGCGATGAACGTTCAATACAAATTCGAGACGTGCAAGCATCATGAGTGCAGACAGAGAAGATAGATCATTCTCACCATTGAACCGACGGTGGTGCTGGTGCTGGTTCTGGTGCTGGTGTTGATGATGATGATGACGAAGATGACGAAGATGACGATGATGACGATGATGATGATGGTGACGGTGATGGTCACGGTGATGGCAGGGTTCAACTGGGCACTCGAACCCCGAATGTAGCCCTAAAGCATAGCAAGCTATTGTCGAATGCCGTGGTGAGCAGACCTTCTAAAACTTGTAGAGAGGAGAACTCCTCAGACATCATAGGTTAGGGTTTTCCAGGGCCAATCCCGTGGCCAGCGAGCAACCTACGTAGTCCGTATTTTTATATACGGAGATTCAGACTCAACATTTTTTGGATGTCAAAAATTCGGAAGTGAGACTAGAAGAGACTCACTATACAGCAAGATCTTAATTGCAAAAACCTTAAAAAAGGTAGCAAGACTGTAGTGGCACACAGATAGCGCGCTTTTTGGGAGAAGATCGTGCTAAGCGCGCTGCAGAAACCACGTTAAACAGATACATAGACAATGTCAGCTCAGTGGTCTCCCAAACCCTTCATGCTACGGTTGATGGTATATATCCTGCATGACCCATAGTGAGGAATATACTATAATTCCCATGGTTTAGGGTCCCTAAGGTAACGCAGGATTTATATCATCAACAGTACGTCCCAACGCCTTCGTTCACGGTGGTATGGTATGTAGCAGATTTAGCAGGGCAGATTGCATCCCGACCCGCATCCGCCCCTTCACAAACCCCAAACCTGAACCCCGGAGCCCGATCGGAAACGGTGACCTGCAAAAATTAACGAGTTAGAGTGTAGTGTTTAGGGTTAAGGAATCTGTTATTATGAATTCAGGATCCGGGTTGTCCAGATATAGAGGTCAGAACAGTTAGTAATAATATCCCTTCAAAGTCCATGTTTCAGAAAGTATACCACACCCGCAAACCCTTTATTAAGGCCCCTATATTGGGTTCAGGGTTGCGGTGTTCGTGTCTGGGGGATAGCTTGAGAGTTTCAGACAACAAGCTTCAGGGATGAGGAGGGTTAATGTAAGCACTTTTCTAACGATTGTTGGGGACTATGAAGGCATAACAATCGGAAGACGGGTTTTGGGTGTGTTCTACTGTAACGGTGACCAGGCACTGTGGGGGGATATTATTTTGCTATTCCGACCCCTACATTAAAGAGCAGCATGTTAGCATTTAGTTAGAGGTTGTCAAGGTCATATTCGGTATCTGGCAGTCCCCCGTTTTAAGATTTAAATCCCTAAGCCCGAAAGCCTAAAACCCAACCAAAAACCTGCAGTAGCTTGTGCAAAACCCACGAAAGCCACAGAAAGAACGTCCCTTGGAGCCTTGCGCCAGCAAATACCAAAGAAACTGTGCATGGGTCTTTCTACGTAAAGCTCACGTATCTCGCTGCGCCCACGGTCGCTTACCGTGCACTCTGCTGTAGCTACAGGGAGGGAACAGCCGAACAGCCGAAAGGTTTCAGGGTGTTCAAGATTGGCGTTTCCGGTTTAGGCAGTTTAGGGTTCCAAGGGTTTTGTGAAGGATTTTGCAAGGAGTCTATAAGGGATTTTTCAGAGTTCTTATGTATTTTGTAGAAGATGTAGCATGTCGTATCAGCGTAACCGTCGTTTCGCTCAAGTAGAACATGCGCGTGCATTCTGGCTGTTCTGCCTATATAATCATAGGTTATCGGCCGTAAATCTCACGGTCGTGAAAGAAGGCCGCTCCCGTAAGTCCTGCAGGCATTCCTATACCTCATTCGACCACGGAGGAAGCGCTTTCACTTCCTGCTATGTCCGTTCAGGAAGATAGCCCGGACCAGTTGGCCATCGCTCCCCGAGAGGGTGAAGCAGCCATGCTTTTGACTGAACGATCGCTTGCAATGCTGGGATTAGGTGACCCTAGAAGAAGAATGGCCAGTGCGATTTCAGAATGGGACTATGTGAATTCACCATCCCATGCACACGCACCTCTAGCGGGCCGCCAGCAGCCGTGACATCATTGCAATATTCACCCAATGAGATGTCTCAAGTTGCGAACTTCTATCACAATCAGATTGTTGCCCCTACGCTCCATCAGCAAGTCCTTGTCCACAATGACACTGGGCCAGCTGTAGCCGCAGAAGCCGAAGCAAGGCATTCGGCAATCATGAATGAAAGAAACGAACAATTTAGGGAGCAGTTTATCAGGGTGAGTGCTCGTGCGAGGTTTACCACATCTGCACCCGCACAGGAGTGATGCGCTCCGGCGCCGCCAAGTGCTCCTACCCCAAGGCGTGGGCGCAGCTCTGACGAGCGTGCAGCAGGAACCTCTACCGGAATGGATCAAAACAGGACGACGGTTCACAGAGACCCAGGTTCAGGGTCCGCCTTCGTAGGGGACAGGCCAAGAGGATCTTCCACGGACTCTCAGCGAGTCCACCAGCACGTCGAGTTGACCGTGAACCTGCAAGTTACATCTGCGATGCCGATTGGTCTGCAATGGCATCTGGCGAAGCATTCACCACCTTAGCGCCGGAAACGGCTGCTCCAGCTTCATCTCGCAGAGACGACACAGCAAGCATTGCATCCGGCAGCACGAACGTGCCCAATCTGAACCGGCCGGCTGGCGCCTCGGTCGAATCTTATGTCCAGAAGATCCGCCAGTTTATGGGCCATTCTTAAATACGCGTGGCGTATCAGACAGAGAGGTGCGTGCCCGTCAAACGGCCGTCCATTTCTTCGAACTGCAGACGGCGGGGCTGCTCTACCAGAACTTCCGCCTGGGATACGATGCGGCTGGAGACTTCATCTATCCCACTCCATCGATGCGGACAGAATGGAACTGAGGCATGTGTGCACCCGGAACATGTCATTAACGTAACATGTTCCCTTCGTACCAGAGTACCAGAGCTTGCACGGGTTCACAAGCTTCGCTACATCTCACGTGCAGTGGTACTTATCCGGATGGCACCACGGGATCTACAACCACCGCACAGATCGCCGTGAACTGTAGTATTGATGGCTTGATAATTTTCATTTCGTGGTGGTGCCAGAACATGCACCACCTCCGTAACGGGACGGTGCTCTGAGTGAAGATTAAGTACTCGTTTCATGAGAAGTGAAATGATCTTTCCATCGTTCCCGAAACCGCCCTACGGGTCGGTGAGCGTCCGATCTTGCACGTCGTATCACCCTAACCGTCGCTTGGCTCAAGTAAAAAACACGCATGCATTCTGGCTGCTCTGCCTATAAACATATCTTGCAAAGGCTTTCGAAGGGTCTTGCTATGCTAAAGAAATGTAAAGGCTCTAGAACGGCGTTTTCGAGGGTTTGATAAAGGCGTTTGGAGCTGTGGATAATGTGTTTGGCCCTAAACCCTGAACCCTGCACCCTAAACCTTGTAAGGGGTGAAGGCTGGGCTCGGTGATAGCGGTCAAAGGGCCACTGGGGGGTCACGGCGTAAGGTTAAGGGTTTAGGGTTACTTGAGGGTCGTTTACATTTGTGCTTCGGGAATTATGGAAGTCTGAATACTTATATGGGTCGATATAGGCGATAAGGGTTCTGTCAAGAGATCCATACGGGCTCACTTGAAGGGTTCTTTAAGGGTTCTATAAGGGGTTTGGAATGTTGAATAGTGGGAAGAAAGGGTTCTAAACGGGCTTCTATTGACAGGGCTCCATGAGGGTTATAGAATCGAAAAAAAGGGCCTTGGCAATCAGTCTACCGTAGTATACTTTAGTATATAAAGGGCTTGTAGAAGGGGACGTCATCACCGGTTATTGAGACCTTTATGTTATGCAAGGCCAGCCAGAAGGCCGTAATGGATCACTGGTATCTCGGGGTTCGCTTCGGGGATGCTTTCGGCTTATTGTGGTCTAGGGTTGAGGGTTTTGGGTTTAGTTTCGGGTCCTGTCCAGGGTTTTCCTGTCATGATCGTGTCGGCGGCAGTCCCTCCGCCCGTCTCTTCGCCCGCCCGCCCTCCGAGCAGTTTTCACACTGTGGCGTTTGTTTGAAATCACCTTCGATTAGCTTACCCGTACTTCTTTGTAGGGTCCTTTTATATGCTAGGGATCCTAAAAAACAGAATTGGGTCATTGTGGGGTTTAACTGGCGTGTTCACAGGGGTCAGCACTCTGGATCACCCTACAATGTTCTTTGGCCGGCATATCCTACTCGATAGGACACCGCCCAGTGAACAAGTAGTCGCGTTACAGGTTGTTTTCATCAGTTTATGTATGAGATTCTGACCAACACCCTCGGCCGCGCCTGTAATGCCCCCGTGAGGCCTTAAGTTTTATGCTTATTGTTTGGATATTGCCCCCCGCCCTGTAACAGTTGAATAATATGTACAGTATGAAGATATACGGCTCTGATAGACTGTTATTCTATGGGGGCCGTACCCAACATGTACGGTTTTTTTTACGTTCTCAGCCCCAAATTCCCTAAAGATCCTACAACCACGGTTCAAGGCTTAACGTTCTCCTAAATCCTCAGACCAAACCCTGGGTCCTAAACCCAACCTTAGATGCTAAACTCCTAGATCTTTGCGTGTCCGAACCCGGAGCGTAGAAAGCTGACTCGGTCGTCTTCCATTGAGCGGGTCGAATGCTTCAGTGGTGCATGTGCTGCCCTAAAACAGCTTGGTCCTGCGGCTGGTCAACTGCAATGTTTTGATGCCCTAGACCCTAATGCACCAGTACAGTAGCCTAAATCAACATTCTCTGAACCTTAAAGCCAAAACATGGGGCCTCAGCATTTACCAGTACTGTAAGGTTTCCCTTACAGACGTACGGCATACAGTACAGTAGATCAACAGCCCCCATAACCCAAGCGCCCTATATTAGAGCTGGCTCGTCCCTATCGGGTAGCTAGCTTAGCAGCATCAAATGTCAAACGACACTGTGTTACATGCACTGTGTCACAATTCTTTCGAAGGTCATGCACTCATTCCTACGGCTATAGTACATCTAGTACTTCAGTTATCTTGGACAAAGTCCTGACTCTGAGCACAAGATTTGCTTGCGGTTGTGATGAATCCGTGCGCTTACTACCTCTCAGTTCTATATCGTTACTAGGAACAATCGTTTGGTGTTTGCGCCTTCGACTGCTATGTCAAACGTAGTGATTTCTGTTATGGGTGGGCAAAAGCCGCAGTAAGTCGTTGGTCAAGTTGGGACAGGTGAGGTGCATAAGCCAGGCGTGTAAGATTTTAGGATGGAGCATGCCCTCAACCAGTGACGCCCCTAAACCCTAAAAACTTTCAAACCCCAAACCCGTACCAAAACCACACACCTTCTTAGAGAGTCCGATAACCCTTAAGTAAAAAATATACCTTAAATCATAATATTAAGTCCCTTCTAATTTAAGGTATATTCCTTAATTACAGGGTTTTGGACTCTCCCCGGGTACCAAAACAGACACACACACACACACACACCTAAACCCTAAACCCTAAACCCTGAACCCTAAACCCGAAACCCGAAACCCTGAACCCTAAACCCGAAACCTTCTTTGGCTCAAAAGGTTGCCTCCCATAGGACTGCAGCAGCCTTGCTTCCCCGTAAACCCAAAGGCGCGCGGCCTGGCAAGGCCACTCGGGCGTTCGTTCGGTTATCGAATTTGGGAGTCGCCGAAAATTACGGAACCTTATTCTTAGTTCCCCAACACCCAACCTTTAAACTTTTTGGGTTCTTAGAAGTTAGTAGTAATCTGAAAGTTTAACCCTTTATTTCCATGGTTTATTGGGGATGTAAGTATTTGGGGCTCTTTATAATAAGGATCCGACTATTTAGGGTACTATATTAGGGTCCCGTATTTTCGGATACCCCCACTTGGTATAGCACATTCTGCGGCAGGAGCATCGTGTAGTCTTCGTGAAGAACACAGCTTTATTATGGTTGTAGTATCGTATGCTCTTACGAAAAAGAGATCTGTGGTCTAGGTTAGAGTAGTCTTAAGAACAAAGAAAGTGGTTTTCTTTTGGTATATTGAACCAAAAAGGTATGTTTCCAGTTATATTTCATTCTTGATTCTGATGAAGGAACCAGGATTAGAATGTTGAACAAGCCGCTATTACCCCAAAGCCTAAACCCTAAACCCTAAACCCTGATCCCTGAACCCTAAACCCCAAACCCTGAAGCCGAAGTCCAGGTGGGGATGTCGTTTTTGCCGAGCAGAGCCCTTCATCAGAACTTGGATTTGGAACCGAGCCAGGACTGCTCAGATTATAGGGTTTAGGGTCTAGGGTTTAGGGATTAGGGACTACCTTATTTTTACAGTTTTGTTTTATCATTGTTATTGGTATAATCGTTCATTGGTTGTTAGTAGGGCGTTGAGGGTTTTTGAGGGTTTGGAGTGTAGCGTTTCCGTTTCAGGGTTCAGGAATCAGGGTTTGTGGTTTGAAGTTCTGGGGGTTAGGGCGGTAGGTGTTTGTTGTTCAGAGTTTCACTTCAACGGTCAGAAGAATTGGTGCAAGCATTTCCTTCTCATAGTTGTTTTTGTTCCTTTGTAATGAAAGTACAATATGCCCCAAAAGCCGTGTTTTATGAGACAGTGAGGGTCCATGCACCTACACAGCGGAAACAGATACATTGGTCTTACAGGGCTTCATGCAAACTTACTTCATGGTCATATGGGCACATGAAACCCTAAACCCTGAACCCCAAACCCGAAACCCTAAACCCCCAACCCTAAACCCTAAACCCTTTTAAGGTTTCAGGAGTCAGGTAGTTTGGGTTCGGGGATGCTCGTTAAAGCGCTGTTTCGGTGCTGTGGTGGTCTTAGGAGGCTCGAGGCTCTACACCTGAAGCTGAGCCAGGGCTTAGGGTTTAGGGTATTTGGGTTTAGGGGTTTGGGGTTCAGGGTTTAGGGTTTAGGAGTTTAGGGTTTAGGGTTTAGGGTTTAGGTATGAGTTCCACATGGAGGGTCATCCGAAATCCCTGGAAGTCATCTACAGCTCGCAGTCCAGCCTGAGGACTGTAACACCAAAGATGCAAACACCCATCAACATCCTAATCCTACCTGAAGGACGAAAAGAGCCCTAAAAGGGTTTAAGGTTCATATTCCGTATAGGGTTTCATAGTATAAGGGTATAGAGCCGCCATTTTTAAGGCTCATTTGGTCCTGAAGGCATGTTGCTGACTAAACCCCAAACCCTATAGACTCCAAAGCCTAAACCCTTGTAAAAAGGAGCCTAACAGGGACTTTAGTTTGCAGAACTACCCTCATAGCCCCAAGCCCTAAAACCCTAAATCTCTCAACGGCAATCTCTGCGGAAGAGCAGCCCTACTTGGAGGGTCGGGGGACTTAGTAAGTAGATATTAAGTAGAGTTATAAGTACCCTAAAATGGATCCTAATTGGGGTTATGGTACTTATATGTCTATAGAATAACTACTTACTAAGTCCCCCTACCCTCCAAGTACCCTGCGCCGCTCTTCAGGATGGTGCCGAGACGCCGCGCGAGCGCCGGTGCGACAACACCCTCGGAAACGCGGCCCGGCTCGGTTGGGTGTAAGTGTCGTATATATATATATATATATATATGTATATATATAGAGGTGTACATATATATATATATGTATACATATGTATATGTATTATGTGTGTATATATATATATATGTGTAAACAGTTAGCTAGCTAGATAGATAGATAGACAGATAGACAGATAGACAGATAGACAGACAGACAGACAGATAGACAGATAGACAGATAGACAGATAGAGATATAGATATAGATATAGATGAAGATTTGTACATATATATATATATATATGCTTCCCTCCCCCAAAGATCTACCCGATGGCTTTCGTCGGAAAGAGTCCGCTTAAATGTGACTCCATTAGTCCGAAAGAACCCT
>CAJNDV010034916.1:1019-28084 GCA_905221635.1 Symbiodinium sp. CCMP2456 | reverse complement strand
TTTGTTTTGCCAACAGTGGTTGCAAAGATCGAGAAGCCATTGCAGATTGGGATCCGGCTCTCAAATACCGAGACACACCTTTTTACCGACGTCCCAGATGTCCCAGATGGGCCCCAGCGCGCTGCACTACCTTCGCGTATATAGGGCGGCCAGGTTGGCATCAAAAAAGTCAGGGAGACAAAACAAACCGTCGAGAGGCAAAGGCAGAATGCTCTGGAGGCGCGTAAGGAGTCTGACAAAAGTTGGCCAGGACAACAAGCTTTGAAGCTTTGCGATCTATTGCGGCCTCAATGCGGTCCCCGAGTTGCCCGCAGCGGCAGCTCGCAGAGTAGGGGCAGCGGCAGGCAAAGCCAGGACCAGAGCTGCACGCGGAAGAGCGGCGAGTCCAGGGACGGCTCAGGCGGGACCGGTATAGTGAAGACACTCCCTCGACTGCAAGTCCAGCATGGCAAGGCCTCGGGCATCAAGTTCACCATGATGCCTGTGTCTGCCCCCCATGGGCAAGGTCAACGCGCTCTTTTTTGTTCCCACACCTTTTTGGCGTCTGAAATTTGGTGGGCAGGAACAGTTTCGCTGCCGCCCCACTTGAGGTACGTTTTTCTGGCTGCCCTGCACGCCACCGCCGCATCCCTCGTCGACCTCTTTTTGACTCTGAACCCGCCTGTGGGCACGGAGGGGCTCGGGATGACGGAACTTGGAGGCGGGTGCCTATGCATGCAATCGATGTTGGGAGCAGTAAAGCGGTTGGTGCAAGGCTCGACGGAACAGCTGCCGAGCTCCATTGGTCACACAGTCACACCATGTGATGCGAACGAAAGCAATTGGGACAGGGCTGTCGCGGGAGCGAAGAAAGGCAAACCCAATGCTCGACGAATCACCTGCCAGCAAGAAAGGTGGAACACCGCAGTGTCCGGCGGGCAGGAATACGTACGAAAATGCGTTTCAAACAGCCTGAGGAGTGCAAAGTCGGTGTGAAGTCCTTGCTTGGCCCCTCACCAGCTGCACAATGCAGGAGCATTCCAAAACCATTTGGTCAAGGGAAGCGACCTCCGTGGCATCAACTGCAGCCCTGTTCTGCCAGCTGCCCTCCTAGGCCGACTTTGCCCTCCGCACCCCTTGCAGCGCTTTGCACACGTGGAGGCCCGCTGGCTACAATAAAACTAAACGCGATACCGCCACACATCTAAGCTGCAGCACCGAACCAGACAATCACACCCACTAAAAGCGCGTTCCGCGATTGGGCGTTCACTACAAAACACAAAACGAGAAGTCCAAGGGCAATACCAAAAATGAGTTCGGCTCCATCACATGCAAAACTCACTCACCAGCCAGGCGCTTCCGCCGGTCTGCGATGCTGCGCAAGGAGCATGAGCGCTGCTAGCCCGTCGGCCTAGAGGAAAAGGTTCGGCTCGGGGCCAATTGCACAGCAGCGCCCCCACAATCCTGCCCGACCCACTTGGCTTTACTGGCTTGCGACACGGATCTCAGCCTGTGTGTTTCGCAGGGGTGTTCGCAAGTGAAAACGCTTTCCCTGCCCAACGCGTCGACGCAGCAACGAAAGCGCCAACTTGGGGAGCGCACGCAGGGGCAGGGCAAAGCCCACAATCGAAAGCTCACTACAAACAGATTGTAACACACGTTGGATGGTGTCATAGGAATGTAACTTAATCTGCTGCGTCTCAACTCGCTTTAGAAAGGAGCTTTTTGCACCAGCCCACTTTTTCCAAACTGACTCTTTTCTGCTTGGCCTCGGTCCGTGTGGCTTCGGTCCGTCTGCCATGCGTGTGATCGAGATGGAATTCCCTCTGCAGCAAGACTCTTGCGATGTCAAAAGGCCGCCTGTCCCGTCCGCTTGGGGGTAGCATGCTGCCATCGGATGATGCCCCAAACATGGGAACGTGGCAGCCAAATGGACTTCGACGAACTTCAAGGGCGTCATTGGGAACAATTGGCGAATTGCGAGCTCTGCAGGCGCCAAGGCAAACACGGGTGAATATGGCATGGGTCTTGTTGCTGTCGAACTCATGATCCCAAGCGAAGCTGCGGGAGGACTCTCTTCAATCACGCCAGCTTCATGGTGTTTCAGGTCGATTTGCAGGCCACGGCTTATCTCCTTCAGTGCGTTGCAGCCGCCCACTTCCACTTCTGCAGAATGCGCCTCGCTGCCATGGGGAGGAAGGTACCAAAGTAGAATCTCTTCAAGCGCAGCAAGTACTTCGACCACCATCCCTCATCAAAGCGCACCTGCAAAAGGACGGAAAGCAACCACCTCTTAAAATTGGCAACAGATGCAAGAAGCCTTCCCAACAGAAATTCCAAAAGGCACGTTGTACGTCTCGACGGGATCGATGAGCTTGCAGCTCCTGATGGGCGTTCCCAGCGCGGCGGAGGCAACAGCCATGGCACCCTGCACCTGCGAGCACACACGGTTTGGCATGGAGCATAAGCGAGATGCTCAGCCTGTTCTTCAGCTGCTGGCCTGGTGCCAGGCTGGAGACCTCGCACCGAGGAGGGTTCTGGCACTCTTGATCTCGATGAGGTGAAGGGGCTTCGGGGCCACCAAGGGCTCGTCTCCCCACGCCTCAGAGCAATGGAGTCCATCCGGCGAAGCACCAAGCCAGGGAAGCTCTGGATGGACAAAGAGGCCCACTTCCTGAACACCGTTTCCATGCTTTTGGCGGTACTTGCGAAGCACCCGATCCTCGAAGTCGTGTGACCTGTTAATCTTGTGGTTCAGCCTCTCCTGGCCTCGATACCACCAATGGTCCAACCAGGCTTTGGCAAGCTCTTTGTGCTTTCCCACCCTGCGGACTGCATAAAACCTTCCGGCAGTTAGTCTCCATCGTCTGGCCGCCAGCCATGCAGGGTTGTAGCTGCCGTCGCCCAAACGCTGACGCAGCCTGCAGCCGGGGCGTGACGATGCATGACGTCACAGCAGCCACTAGAATAGAATCTCCCCCGTCCACCCGCCCGCCTCCAGAGTTGGGCCGCATCGGTACGGCTGAGCTCCAGCTCCTCCAAGATCGCCGCCTCTGCCGCACGCTCGGCCTCCCGGGTGGCCCAGCCCGCATCAGCTGCCTCCGATGTCTGGATGCTCATGAGAATGTTTTCCGTAGTGCGCTTGTCCCATGCATCAAAGTCGACGCAGACTTGGCTTCCAGGATAGGCAATGACTTGGACGATGAGGTTCAGGACCACGGACCGCATCCTATGGCGATGCTTCAAGACGCTGGCGGGGCCGTCGCTGGTTCTGACGGCCACGGGAAGCCATGCTGCACGTGGGCTACACTATGCCCTCCCCCCTCTGCGGCTTGCCGCAGAAGCCAGAAAGCATGCCAAACACAGTCATCCTAGGAGATTGAGTGACTCTTTGCATACCACAGCATGCTCACAATGTGTCAGGGATTGACGTCAGCCTGCTTCAGACTTCAACAGTGTTTAGAGGGTAAGGAAGGAAAACACGAGTCCGAAGCGTCTTTTTTCATCAATCGAACCTGCTCCACTCACTTTGGTGAAGCTATCGTCACTTCGTCCTGAAGGGCAAGCCCATGCCAAGTCCGACGGTAGGAGCACAAAAACGAAGACGGTGCCTGCCTCCTGTGCCGGCATCTGACCGGTGACACCAGTGCCGACTGCCTTCTCGACTGCTTGAACGACTGCAGAGGTTTCTTCCTTCCGGCGGGACGTGTTCTGCCGACTCTGGTAGTGTAGATCGTCGGGCCTCTACTTCGTGAAGCACCTCCTGCCCGGCAGCAGCTGCTTTTTGCACCTGTCTGAAGCTGCCGCAGAGCTCGTCACACTCAGCAGGCAGAAGCTTGTTGCACCTGCTCGAGCACCTGGCCCCCTGTCTTTGCCAGCTCCTGGTCCACGGTAAAAGCCAAGCGAAACAGAAAGGGGAAACACGGGAACAAGTCCAAACGAACCTCTCCTTCTCGGCTTCTTTGAGTCCTGGGAAGCTTGTCAAATCTCAGCGATCCGCCTTCCACCTGTCTCCGAGGCCTGCTTCTGCTCGCGTTATGGCACCTTCTGCCTGCTGCAAAATCGTCCCATCCTGGTCTGGACATTTCTGAAGACGGATACCCCCCCACCCCCCCGCCCAGTTCCGCAACTTATAAGCGCCGGGCTGGCGCCGAAGTCGCAGATTGGGCAGCCTGCATCTCAGTTTGCCACGCTGACCAGGAGCTACTGTTTCTGTTGATCTGATCTGTACTTCCCGCATGCATGCTGGGAGAGCGGCGTCATCCGTCAGCCTGGAATTTACTGCAATTTATAGCATGTCGTAGTTGCCATTGCCAATGCGAGTCACAAGTCTGCATGCTGGGCAGTTCCCGAGCATCTGGCTGTACATCTTCTGACTCGACGCGAACATCTGCAGAGGCCTTGCATGAGATAGTCACTGCCAGACGAGGTGCTGGGATGCGACATGCCTCTGGAAAATTCTCTGCCACTGTGACCTCGCCGGTCTCAGGCCTTTCATCGCGCATCGACTGCATCGACTTTCTCTGATTGAACCGAGAATCAGACTTGGCAGACTCGATGCTGCTTGCTCCACTCGATATACGAGCAGCTATGGTCGCAGATCCCTGGAGACCAAAATCAGTACTGAGTCATCACATCTTCCAGCATGACCCGATATATGATCCCAACCTCCACGAGCACCGGTGGGACCGTGGACGAGTCGATTCTGGGGAAGGAGAAGAGATCGCATGTTCTTTTTGATCTTAGTCTCTCCGCATCCCTGAGGCTGCTGCACCACGGGACCCGGTATCGCCTGCACCAAAGCGAGCAATCGCGTGCACACTCTACGGAGAATCTTAACGGGTGCTTGTGGACATGCCTGTGCCAGGCACGCAAACACACAAGGACACTGCGCGCCTGCGTCTGCACCGTGACTGGACTCCCGGCAGGCCTTGGGCGGAGCTTCCCAGTGCCCAGATGGGACAAGTGCAAAACCTCACGATACCCCGCTCCGGGTGTATCGATGTTAGCAGCACTCACCATTAGATGGTAGGACTGAGCACAAGAGACAAAGCACAGTGGTGTTTCTCGGCACACAAAGCCACAGTCATACTGGCAAGAAGTCAAGTCAGCTCAAATTCCAATGGTCGAGCAGGTGGGGGGAGTGGCATAATCTCCTATGATATGCACAAGAAGAGGCAGCAGAAAGGAGAAGTGGCTTATGCCTGCATCAGCATGATACAAGGGCGGAGCGATTCTGCCTTGATCTCTGCCCTAGTCTCAACAGCCTGCCAAGATGCGGAGATAGACTCAAAAGCGCAAGAGCTGGTAATCCCCTTTCCACCTGACCGATTAAGACGGGCTCTGCTTCTGGCTGATGGATCTCTGCAGGTGCCCTCGGTCGAAAGGAATTCAATGAATCCTGTAACGGAAAGGATCGGCGGCCTCGTTGCGCTTTCGAGGTGGACCTCGGTGCGAACTGCGAACCGGACAAGGACAGACCAGGACACCTCGACCACCCCGGCCTGCCCAGTCTCCTTGGAGGCTGCAGGCGACTCGAGCGACCTGACTAGTCAGAAAATGTCAGGAAAACCCTAACCTGCTCGACTCGTCTAGACCCAGGCCACGGCGCTTCAACTACAAGCACCGAAGGGGTTGTAGTGTCGGACACCGCCGGGGGCCTGCATGATAGGCGCAATCGCATACAACCCCTGCATCTTCGGCTATTGAGTCACTACAGACTACTGAGGGATCGACAAAGCTTCAGGCGATGCTGCCGCAACCTGCTATGGCACAGAAGCAGCATGGTAGAAGAAGTACTGTTGCTACACTCGTGGCCTTTGGCGGCAAAGGTGCCTCCACGGACGCATCCTCGGGCCTGGAAGAGGCACGCTGGAGGCTGCAGTTCCTTTCTTGCGTCCTACCACTGCTCGGGATCAGGCTTTGGCACTCGGGAGCCTTCCGCCGTTTCCGCCCGCACCTGCAACAGGAACGGCCCGAACAGCTGGCGCAGGTCACTCCGTCACACCTTGCTCTGTCCCACCTCCCCCGTCTCTTTGGACGGACTCTCCGATGCAGCCACTGCTACTGGTATCCTGACGGACCTCAGAAAGGGATCCAGGCATCGAAGGTGGTGGTGTAAGGCCCTGCTCCAAGGCGACTCCGAGCAAGGCGCGTCTGTTCAGACTCTGTCTTCGATACAGCGGCCTCCGAAACTCGGCGAGGTGCACCGCAGGGCGGCTTCAAAGAGCTGCAGATCCGGACAGACACTGGCAAACTAACCACACACCCTGGCAACACCGCCTATAATTAATAATTATGGCCGACTGCACTGCTGAAATAATCAAAAACCAACTGCACGTGAATCGTGCAATCCCGTTTTTTCGATGTCGATACGGCCAATGCCTGGCACTTCCTTTCCCACCAGAAGAACAACGAAGCTTGCATGACGAAGAAAAACTATAGGAGCCTCGGGAGTGGCAGGGACCAGCACCATGTCACACTACAGCGAAGGATTTCTTCAGACTCTGCCCCGTCGTCGAAAACATTTGGTACATTGGTATGGCAGTGGCCGCCTCCGCAGTGTCTTCCGGCGAGGGTTCGTCCCGGGCCTTCTCCATACGCCTAATGCACGAAATCAAGGTTCCACGGCCCCAACATGCTCAAAATGAGGGCGAGTGGCTTCAGCACCGATTCAGCGGCCACCTGATCAGGAGCCGAAGAGTCACCCGCTGATGAGTTCGCAAAGCTCAATTTCCCGGGCCAGCGACGTGCCCAGCCCGTTGGGAAGCTGCACTGGTGGCAGCAGTCCTCATGTGTTGCACTTTCAACATTAGGAAGATGCCTGTTGCAAAGCATGTGCAAAACATACTGAGGCTGCAACTCAGCAGCAGGTTCTTGCTGCAAGCGCCCCCCCTGACATCTGCTCGCTAGTCGTCTTATGGACCGTGCTTGAGAGAAGAACGTGGAGCCGTGAAACAGGTCTCGTGAGTTTGAGACACGACTCCAAGCTTGCAAATGCTCACAGGTGGTCGGGACTCACACTGCAGATGTTGCCTCTGGCTCCCGTACTGGCCTCGGCGGCGCAAGCGATTCTGAAGAAACGTCGTGGTGTCTTGCCGAGCCACTCAGTGGGAATGGGCGCCAGGGTTGCACTCACAGGTCGGCGCGTGGGCAGCTCCTGCGACGAGAGCTGAGAGCCCTAAATTGGCCAGAAGAGGTCGAAGCCTTTGCTGGGCCCCAGACTTCCACGGCGTTGAAGCCTTCCACAACCGGGACATCCGAAGGCCTTGGCTTCGTGGAGCCACTCGCTTAAGCCTCGTGGTCCAAGGGCCACACTTCGAGGGAGCGAGCTGCGATTCCTGCAGACAGCGAAATTCTGCTCTTCGAGGATCGAGGGAATGTCAAGCTCCTCGTTTGGTGCTTCAGGTTTCACTGGCACCTGCTTCAAACACGACTCGACTCGACAACGCAAAGCAGAGCCCCATCCCTCAGCATGCCCGGCCTCGCTTCCGCCTTTCAGACCTTCGGCTGACCCCTGCACAGCCACAGACAAATTCCAGAGGCCGCCGGCCACGAGACGATATAAGTGATATCCTATGATATAATCCGACCCAGGCCTGCAGAGATTCGCTTGCCACCTCACCCGCATTCGCCTGCAGGACTCTGCCGAAGAAGGTCATGTGAGAGTTGGTCCCCGCGTAGGATTCTGCATGCGTGGCTAGGGATGGAATCGCGAGTCATTGCTGCGACCGCGGATTCAAGTGGTTGGTTGGGATTAGCCTTGAATTGCCCAGCTTGGGCCATATTCCACACCCTTTCTACCAGATCCGACGGCGATACGCCTGCAAAACATAAGCCTCACCTGCTTTACGAGTAGCAATATTGCCAAAATCCACAAATTTCCCCTGAAGTGGCTTCTGTTTCTGTATTGTTGTTTCAGCCTGCTGTATGTTCCAACATTACTTCAAGTTCTGTCGTTGTCGACTGTGCACAGGGATGGATGCAACAGTTGCTCCAGACACAGCAGCGCACTGCACGGCCTTGTCAGTGGGGCTCTCAGTGGGGCTTGTGGATATCTCCTGTAAGGAAGCATTCCAAAAAGCATTGCAACCGTCACTAGGTTGACTTCTGCCGACTATGGAGCTCAACATGTTCCTGCGAGCTATCTGGAGGGTCTGTTGGCACCTGCACGGTGTCCTGCAGGCTCGAAACCGAGCTGACCCGCTTGGTTGACAGTGTCAAGTTGGGAGCTGGCCTGGCCTTCTCGAGCTCGGCATTGGCGTTGCCTCGTGCGGAGGGTTCCTTCAGCCGAGATGGCGATGTTTTGCTCCCATCGGCTGTTCTCGACAATAAATGCTATGCTGAAAAGCCGTAGATCCTGGGAGCTCTCCGCGTCATTCGGCACCTGCACGGTGTCCTGCCGAGGGAGGGACAACTGGGTGCCATCAAGTTTGGCATCGGCAGCACCTCATCTGGCTGTGCATTGTTGGACCGCGAGGAGAGCTCCTGAAACATGGAGGCTTCACCGAAAGTGAGACGACACGACGTGCCAGCGTAAATTGTGGCAATCCTGGTGGCTCTCCGGGGCATCCTTTGCCACCTGTATAATGTCCTGTCTCAACAAAGCGTGCCACACGATCTCTCACTGCGACGTTCCTCACGACAATCTGGTGAACCCTTTATTTTCTTGGCGATCGCTATTCCAGCAAATTTCAGGAACCTCATCCGGCTCTTTGTTGCTGGAGCTAGTAGATTGCTCCTGCACAGCAAGCAAGCTTCTGGATGACCAATACTGCAAAACGCAGAAAGTTCACAGTGCAAGCATCTTGTCCTGCATTCTCTCCGGCACGTCATTCGCGACCTGGACAAGATCCTGCATTCGCGGCAGACATTTGACCAAACAGGATCTGACACGACGATTTCTTGTCGTGCCTCGTCTGCCTCGGGAGCACTTTTAAAGGAGCGCAAATGCTCCTCATGAGCTACATCGTGCGAGTAACGACATGAAACTTGCAGGCTTCACAGAGTCGATAACTCCCAAATCTCCTGAGAGCTCTCCTTGTCATCTTTATCCACTTGCACGGTGTCCTGTTCTGCTTCTGAAACTTCGGGTTCTTGCAGCTGGACCAGCGCCTCGTCTGTCTCTGTGGGACGGACAGCTTGCTCTGCTTCCTGCAGGCACAGCCATCCAAATCCGAGAAGCGGCATGGGGCGTGTTTGAGGGACGCGAGGCGAAAGACTAGGCGAAAGAAGCGCAATTTCTCTACAGGCACCTGTGACCTGTGAGGTAGCATTCGAGCCCATTCTCCTTGGGCTCACTTGCAATACGCACGTCGTCCTGACAAGCGGCACTTCACACCTCAACAATCAGAAGCTTCGCCTTTAAGCACCACATTCTGGCAATGCCTCGTCATCAGCACGAGGAGGATCTGTACGTTCCTTCCAGGAAACGATAGATGGAAGGAAGCAGCTGTAGACTATCCCGTCATGTGTTGGTCCTGCGAGCTCTTCTCAAAGAGCCGCACTACTGTGCCCTGCCATAGCAGAGCTTCTGGGATCGCTGCGGGGAAGGCTAAGAATGCAGCGCAGCATCGTTTCGGCAACACGTTGGAAAGTAATTCCAGCTCCAGCAAGGAAAAAGAGAGGTTATTTGCCAGCAACATCTCAGAGACAGTGTGGTCCTTACAGCGATCAACTATCTTCAGGGCGCCTTCAAGCGATGCTTTGTCGCCGAGGGTGGGCCTGCGCCGTGCACAAAGGATGCTTCAGCGGTTCATCCAGCTTCTTTGCCGGTCGTCCGGCTGAAAGACACGTGTGATTAACGGCAGAGTCCCAGGGCGACTGACGCCCTGTGCAGGCGCCTCCAAAATCTGGGCCCCTGATCAAAAGTCCGATCCTGGAATCCGAGAACTGCAATCTCTCACATTATGGGTCTTTAGCTAAGACGTAAGTGCTGGACAAAAATGTCGCCGTCCTCAGCAGCGACATTGCAAGCATTGACCAATTGCTGTCGCCAGCTTGAGAAACCACACAGATACAACCGCAAAAACCTACGAGAAATGCTGTGCCGATGCTGGGCTTCACGCAGAGCCATGACAAGCCGGGAGGCTAACTTGTTCGTCCTGCAAATCATTTCCTACCGACTGTCGAAGGGATACTCGGATACTCTCCGTACAATGCCATGAAAGCCTCCACTTGCTCCATCCGTGGTCCCGAGGTGAATCAGGTGGAGAATTCCTAAATCATTCGTCCATGTGAACACTGCAACACAAGCACAAAAGTAGCTCATATTTGACATGCACTCACACACCTGTTCGCAGAGCCCTGGCCCAGGACTCGCGCGTGTCCGCCTGACGAGAATCATCTTCGTGGCCATGCCGACCGCCTGCGGCGTGTTAGAGCAAGTCGGGGGAACGAAGTTATCGAAATGCGCAGCAATCAAAAAGTGAGCGCTGTCACACCCCGCCACGTCGTTCGGCTGTGGACGGTCGCATGGCCACGCCACATGGAAACGATCAACTCATGCGATCAATTCAGGCCTGTCCCTTCAACAGCCGTAATCAAATCCCAAATAAAAACAACTGCAAACAGTGTCGAAGCATATTGCAGACGACCTACTGTGCTGGTTGGCAAGATGGTAGTTACCTGGTAGTTGTAACCTTGCTGAAGGATGTTGTCTTATGATACCAACCGTCTCCTCCCCACTGACTCTGCTGTTTGGCTCAGCTGGTTGGCCATAGTCGAAATCGAATCCCGAAACATCTGCACATTCACAAGTCCTAGAGCACACTGCCTGCAACCCAACATTCACCCATGTTTGCAGACGTCCTGCTTGTAAGGACGATCCTGACATCCTCCGATTTCACTTCTCCTTCGGAGTGGAAATACTCTAATGCATAAAACTTAGATGCACACCAAACTCTGCAGTATGGTCAGAGAAACATGACCTTTCTCTTGAGATTCACTTGAGCAGAACTTGGGGCAGCAAAACTTCTCCGCGAGAGCCCCCGGAGGGAGCAAGGAAGATCTCCAATCGCTTGGATCTCGATCCCAGCGACTAAGCACTGGGCCTGGGCCCTTGGAGTGGCGCTAGGCGTCTTGGTGAGAAGGCTGGCTCAGAACGTCAACCGGGCGTTCGGCCTGCAGCCAATGGCCATATGGATCTCACGCGCTTACCACAAAGCATACGGGAGCAGTCCTCAGACCGGTCTTCGACTTTTTCGGGCGCTGCCTTGCACACAGAACACACAGGGCATGACTCATACATGACTGTCATGGATGCACTGTGCTCAGTGCGCGAGCGTGACGGCTGCCACAGCTTCAGCATCTGCAGCAGCCGCAGCAGCCATGGATGCTGCCGACCGTGCCTTCAGCCTTCCATAGTCAACAAGACACGCGACGGGTGCACAGAACCATGCTCAGAAGTGCTGTCAGCATGGTACACGAAAGGTCTGAGAGGTGGGAGGTGGGAGGGGTGGGAGGGTGGGAGGAAGGTGGCGGAGGTGGGAGGTGAGAGGTGGGAGGGGTGCAGGTGGGAGGGTTTGCTATGAAGCTTGAAGAGCAAGCAGACGAGTATAGAGTCTGGGAGCAGCACTCCATCACCGTCGTGGCCGTGAAAATCTTCTGGCCGGCTGCACGCAAACGACCGTTCAGATCGCTTGCAGAAGCCTCAGGGGCAGCAGTTCACGGATGTTCGCGGGACACGACTTCCCCACACTCATCCTAGATATAGCTTGGCCTGTGCAAGAAGCGGTACTGTCGTGACACCGATGACAGACAGCTTCTGCCTGGCACACAGCCAGCCAGCTACAGAAACAAATCTGAACGGCACAAGAACGGCAGCTGGGCTCCGCTGACTGCAAGTCTGCTTCCGACCTGTCAGCATGTCAGTATCAGACGGCAGTGGCACTGGAATCCAACCGCTACTGCGTAGGGCCCCGGCCAATTGGGCCGAGCTTGCCGCAGTAGTTGCCGCAGATCGGTTCCCTTGGTCTCATGCCGCTCGGCTGAAGGAAGGAGCACGTCCTTCAGCAGCCGTCTGAGGAATCCGACAACTTCAGGTTCATGCTCCTCATGGCCTGAAGGTACTTTTTGCATGAAACTGGTGTTGAGCAACCAACGTTTCCTGCTCTGTACCCCAAACGTGTTCAAGCTCCACACTTGCAGAATCCTGCGGGCAGTCACGATCCTTAGTCAAGAAGGTGACGAAAGCCTACAACTTGGCAAGCACCGGACAGTTCTTATCATGGCCTCGCTTCGTGTAGAATCGGGCAACATGATGTTTAATAAAGCCCTCTGTTTGGGACGACGTGGTCTAAGACCATCTGGAAGGCACTGCAATACTGTCGAGAATCCTGCGCTGCAGCTGCAAGAAGCTGTGGATGCATCCATAGCTCCTGACCGCAAAAGCAGACTTGGAAAGATCGTCGATGCATGCGGCTCTATTTTGCTGCGACGTGCAGCAACGCGACAGGCCTCAGCCGCCATGGCCAGGGCAAAGCCATCCACGCCTCGAGGGTCCCAAACCCGCAGATACCCGCAGGATGCATTGTGACTGCTACGAGTTGGTTCCAAAAATGAAAAGGCGGACGGCGGACCTACTGCTTGCAGCATGAAGTCCAGGTTTGCACGCCTCGAGGGCACGGACGCCACCCCTAGAAACTCTTCTCGGAACGTTTCTCGGCTGCCGGCAGAGCCCTGTTGGCGTAGCCTAGCGATCGCCAGTTTTGCTGCACCTAGTGGGCACACCCTGGTGGCACCAACAGCCGAAAGGAAGTGATCTTTCCGGCGACGCAACATCACGCGTTCAATGTGATCCAGGCACGGCTGCCAAGACCAAGTCTGGATCAGCTTGCAGCTCGATTGTTGCCTGAAGCCGTGGCACCCGTGGCACGTGCAATCGCTCAGCATATCTCAGCGCCTCCGAGGCGCAGACACCTTTCAAGGCACGTCCATCAACTCGAACTGCTCTAAACATAAACCTCGAGAAAACTTCGGCTCGGGCAGCGAGGGGCACTTCACAACTCGCCGAATGCTCAACGGACTGTCTTACGACGTACGTGACTGTGGACATACCATGACATGACACATGACCGCTTGAAGTCCAAGCTCTCAGCGAGAAGTCGCCAGCCAAAGCTTCATCAGCGTGGCAAACGGCCTCAAAGTCCTGCAAAACATCCAAGCCGACGGCTGCGAACTCGAGCAGGGAGACAGAAGAAGCCAAAATCATGGAAAGGTGCCTGGCGAATGGCCATGAGAACCATCTCGGGATCGGAGCGGAGCTCCTGAGCCTCGGATCAGGTTGCAGAAATCCAGCCTGCTCGCGGTGACAGAGTTCGCTGCAGCATGCGGACCGCTTGCAAGTATTTCAACGAGCGATGGTAGTATTCTCAGATCGCCGCCGCAAACTCCAGCGCTTGCCCAGAATTAGCAATTGCTGCCAGGACGAGTTCACGATCGTGGCCTCGAGACATGGGAACCACGCCAAGAAGTGAATATTACACCACCAAGCCTGAGCACCATGCTCAATTCTGCTGAGGCATACTTCAGCGACATGCCTTCGATGCCTTGTCGTCGCGTGCACAACTGCCAGAACTGCCAGAGCTCCCCGCATGCAGTATCGTACTGTGCCCCCGAGCAGAATAATTTGGTAGCCACTCACTCGAATTGGGGCCGATGTAGTCAGTCAGAGCTCATGTCTGGGCACATGGACAACAAACCGTAATGCCAGCTACAGGTAACCGAAAACCAAGCAACCTGCTCCCAGTAGCTCCTGATAACCCAAGGCAGAAACCACTCACGCCAGCGTGATCAGGATCCCAAAAAACGAAAACGTTGGAGCGTCGAGGAAATCAAACAGTCCACATCTTTAAATGAAGGCCTATAGCCATAGCACATCGGAACTTCATCTGTACGAAAGGAACGGGCATTCCGCAGTGCTCGGGCACGGCGAAAACCGGTGCCCCAGTGAACCCGAAGATGCCGTCCATTTTGTTGAAGTCCATGCATTGGCTTACAATACACATAAATCCGAGGCTTAACACGCAGATAATCAAGCCATCTTCTCCGCGATGTGCGTTGGAAGCCGTCGAGTAGGGGCGCGTTCATGCTGGACCACCCTGTACACCTTGCACTCTGCACTCCTCAGATTTGTAGCGCAGAACAAGTGGCTGTTTCTCCGATTCGGTGGTTCCATGGATGAGCCGGGCGAGCTCATTCTTCCGTTTCACACAATCTCAGCAATTTCGGCGATGCAGCGCTAAGATGATCGGGATGGTAGGCGACGTAACGTCCAAGCTGCATTTGCAGAGGGATAAGACGGGAACAACCCGGTGGTGCAGGCAAAGCCTGAGAAAATGGAGGAGGACGATTGCAAAGGATCTTGTCTAAGCTCCAAGACCTTTGAAAAATGCCACGCCGGACACTGTGAACACTTGTTGCCAAACCTTGCACTCTGGGATGTTTGGGGAGATGCGACAGCCGGGGGACAGCCAGCCGCATCATGCCGCCTGTCAACACAACAATCCCAAGAAGCACTGCAACAGCAGCTTGTCGTGGCGACTTGCAAAAATCCTGCAGCTTCAGCAGGACACTTCTCGTCACAAAAGCTCCCTCGCTCTCAAAAGCCATGCTGGCACCTATGGATTTACCCCTGCTTCGTTGCTGCGTCTGGCCTTCAGACGGGCGGAATTGCCTCTGCTTCCATGCAGCATGCTCGTGCAGTAAATAGACTAAATGCCCCGCCTCGTGACTAGCCGGCTTTGTTTTGAGAATATGGCGATCTTAGTCGGTGCACTTGGGGGTGAGGGCCTGAGACGAAAGCCAGTCAAGGTACCCTGACGGAGGGGTACTTTCCAGCACCCAAGGCAAGCAGCCGAGCAGGCACATGCAAGCTGCCGTGTTTTTTCTACCTTGCGCGTGCAGGGCGGTCTTGGACGAAAGAACGGCGTTCTTTTAGAGATCAATTCGAATCGAACAGAGCATGCTCAGGAAGCGTCCGTATGGAACTCCGCATGTGATGAAAAAGGGGCGTTCTTTCAAAGAGAAAGCAGAACGCAAAAGAACACGTTGACAGGGAGTCCGTTTGGAACTCCGCTGATTATTTCGGCCTCGCTGCTTCAGCTAGTTCTTGAAAGCTTGGCGGCAAGTGAGGCATAGTTGGAGGCGCCAAGTTCAGTAGCGCTCGTCTATATGGAAATTCGCAATGAGCTGTAGCACACATAAGGCACGAGAGCTGCTCTTCGAAGTCTTGGCTCAGCATGCAAGCGCTCAAGAACTCCCGAACAGCTACTAAACGCTGGTCCAAGCAGCCGTCGCCTGTGAACCACGGTGAAGCTGCTGCAACAGGTCCACTGCATGTCATGAAGCACGCAACAAGAACGTTCAGGAGGAAGTCTTTCCCGGGCACCCGAAGTGCAGGGCTGTTCGGGAAAGGAGCCGCTGGCCAGGACCAGCATGTTGCAAGTTGAACCTTGTCAGCTGCCCTCTCTCAATGGAGCAGAGTGCGATCCAGCACAGGAGTCGACTGGCAGAGCTTGCACTTGAGAAATGTGGCACTGCGCAAAAGAGTTCGGGCTCCGAGCCGCGTCGCTTCGGACGCCGGCACGAACCCACGTCGAAAACGAACAACCAGCGCCTCGAGGAAGTCCAGGAACGCGTCGGCAGCATCATCTCCATGCGAGTCATGCTGTTGGAGATCAATCGTGCCGGAGGGCAGGTCGAGCTTTGTGGTGTTTTGCAAAGTCCCAGACTAGACCGCGATATCTGGCGATGCTGGCAGTGGACGCCATGCGCCGCAAAGCAGCGGTGCCGTCATGGTGCTTGCGCAGCCTGAAGCAGCACAAGCAGCTAGAGGCGTAGACCGTCAAAGAGTTGATCGCAGCTGTCTGTGACGCACAATGCCTGTCGCTTCCAAGGGCTCTTTGCTGAGACGCGCCTGCCTCTGCGGAATGGAGCTGTAATCGAGCCACACGGAGGTGGTGCTTTCTTGCATCCACGGGAAAGCAATGACATAAAAACCAACGTCAACATGGAAGAGTGAGTAGAGTGAGTAGTGACACTCAGTCGTCTGAGGCTTGCCTGCCACTTCCACTTCTTCATCACCTCCTCCACGGCCATGACCAGAGCTGACAAGCTGCAGAGGCACAGACCTCTAGCACTTCCGGCACACCTGCCCTGAAACCACCCTGGGACCCGCCTAGAATCCTAGAACCCCCCTGGAGGACCCAGAAAGCGGTGTTCATTTGCACCACAACACAAAAGAAATGAACGCCAACTCGTTTCCTAAAAAAAACGATTCGGTCCCGAAAACCGATGGGGTTTGCTGCTTTTCGTGGCGGAGCCTCCGTGGGCCCTGTATACCTATCTGGTTGTAAGCTTCGCTTAGGTAAGATACTCCGCTAGCTCCAGGGGGGCTAGCTTTCGTGACATGTCCACACCTGCGGACTGACCTTGTGCACCGACTGGTTGTTATCAGCCATACACAGCCACGGTAGCTTTCATAATGGAGATGTTTTCTCAAAATGCCGATGCCTTCCAGCAGTTGTCCCTTTCATCATCTGCGAACTTCAACACACATGCTTGGCACCGCACCCACAGCTTCCATCATGAAGGTGCGATTGCCCCGAAGCTCCTGCGAAGGGAACCATCGAACACCATCAAGGTGTGCCCGAAACAAAAAAGCAGTGCAACAGAAAAAGTCCTCGGAGACATGCTGAAGCATTTCCCACCTGCCGATGACGTTTCGACAACAGGCTACACTACACCTCATTCTGAGTGAGAAGGAACCCACTTAGTGGCTCAGATGCTGGCTCCCGTTCCACAGCTTCGCACACGATCTGCGGATCCTGCGTACAATATAAGCAGGCTCCAAACGGTCGCTAAACTACCACACAGACCGCGAACTCCTTCTGAAGTTCCTCATCAGCCAGGGATAGAACCAGAGCCTCGAGAGCCGTTCGGAGAGGCGACGGCAACAGAAACATCAAGTTGACCACCGTCGGTGTTAGCCTGAAGCATTCTTGGATTCGCACGTCGAGCTGCACAGCCTGCAGTAGGAACCGCTGCCTCAGTTCTCGGCAGCACAAACTACGGTTGCAGCGTTTGCTCTCAGCAGCTCGCGGTAGCAATGGCAGCAGCAGCAGCAGCAGCAGGAACAGTAGCAGTGGCAGTGGTGGCAGTGGTGGCAGTGCTGGCAGTGGTGGCAGTGGGGGCGGTGGCAGTGGTTGGGGTAGGGTAGCGGCAGGGTAGGGATGGTGGTGACGGGAGTAGGTGGTCGTGGCCGTGGCAGTGAAAGTGTGTGGTAGTGGTGGTGGTGGTGGTAGAGGTGTAGTGGTGTAGCGGTGTAGTGTTGCAGTGGCTCAGTGGTGTAGTGCCGTGGTGTAATGGTGTAGTAGCAGTGAAATGGTGCAGTGTAGTGGTGTAGGGGCATAACGGGGCAGCGGCATCGAGGTGCAGGGCGTAGTGGTGTTGTAGTGAAGTGGTGTCCTGGTTTAGCGGTGTATAGTGCGTGGTGGTGGAGTTGTGGCGTAGTGCTGTAACGGTGTAGTAACAGTGTAGTGGTTGACTGTAGTTGTAGGAACAGTGCAGTGGTATATAGTGCTCCGGTGGTGTGGTGGCGTGCTCCAGTGGTGCAGTGGTGGAGTCGTGGAGTGGCGGAGTGGTGGTGTGGTGCAGCGGTGCAGTGGTGTAGTGGTAGCAGGTGCCAGTAGTGGCCAGCAACGATAGGGGTAGAGCACATCACGTGCGAACATGAGTTTTTTTCTGCAAACTTCTAAGAAAAGCCAGCGAACT
Organism: Symbiodinium sp. CCMP2456; assembly: GCA_905221635.1. Taxonomy (NCBI): domain Eukaryota; class Dinophyceae; order Suessiales; family Symbiodiniaceae; genus Symbiodinium; species Symbiodinium sp. CCMP2456. Next base: position 10,333 of record CAJNDV010034916.1, on the reverse strand, counting down.
CCTGCGGCGGGACAGCAATGCCGGCACAATGTGATGGTGTGAGGAGCATGGGTTGCATAATCGATGCGCTATCGGTTATCGCAACCTCATGTAGGCACGAAGAGGTCTCTCCCGATGCTAGGCTGCTAAGTCATCTCCAACTTCACGAGCCAAGCTCCAAACGATGACTTCAGCTCCGACGCAGCAAATTGAAAGCTTCTCCAGTTCCGCCGCAAAGCCTTTGAAACAACCCGGTGTCACTGTGCACGACACCCCGAGACCACTCCTAAAATCCTCAGCACCCCAAGCCTCCAGGACTATTTCCTCATCGCGGCCTCGCCACGAGCAAAGCAGCCGAGAGAAGTTTCGGGTTGCGATGCTCGATGCTACACTCGGGATGGCACGGGTTCTGTCTGCAGCATATTGAAGCGACATCGGGTGCAACTTGACCATTCGCATCATGAGACCTCACATAGGCATGGCAAGCAGCAACTTGCTCGGAAATCTTATGCCGTCTGCCTCTGCTGGATCGAGGCTCATCTGGCAAGCTGCCTCTGCGATTTCTGGACTCTCCCCTTCAATGCCCTCCATCACCAGCCTGATCACATGAACCTGCGAGACCCCCGCGCAGCAAGTCTGGTCGCCGCCTGGCTGCCTCAAAGATCAGCTCCTGAAAGGAAACGAGGCACATGAAACCACCTTCTCAAAAAGAGCATGTTTTTGAAAAACCTCATCCAGTAGCGCATCGGGAGATGCCAGCTTCAACGCAGAATGATGCTGCCGGACGGCCTGTGGGACATCGGCTGTGCTTCCCAAAGGTTGAAGCTGCTGTCCTCAGAGCCTCCAGAACCACTGCCCTGTCTGCACGTAGCACATCAGGGGCATGCTGAAGTGCATGCCAATTTGTCCTCACAGCCTGGACGTACGACCAAACCCTCTGATCAAGAATCGTATCTTGCCCACCTGCAGAACCAAATCCCGGTCGACAACATCTTCTGCCTGAGAGCAGCCACCATGATGATGACTGTGTCGGATAGGGCACAAGCACACTTGGAGTTGTGCAGCAAAGCGAAGAGCCATGCCGTCAAGCTGCACAGCCTGCGGTCGAAATACCGGAGATTCCCTTTGCCGACTCAAAGGAGAGCCACCACTTGGAATGGCACAGCTCAGCGGAAAGACGTTAGTTTGCCTGCTTCATGAAGTCGGCATCGCCGAGAAGCAGATCGTTTGCAAAATGCAGTGCGTCCTGATCCGATATGCAATGAAAGCGACCTGCAAAACTACAGTAGTCCAGCTTCCTTCCGGCTCTTTAGGACCACAGCCGAGCGGCGACACTTTGGGCCACTGCTTTCAACATAAAGGCCGCATCGCCGCGCAGACGACCAGACTGGGCTGCAGGACTGTCGGCAACCGCGAACAGCAATGCCATGTACCGTGCCAGGCGTTGAGACTCTGACGGCAAACTGGAGCGCACGCCAGGTTTGCTTTACGGCCAAGTCTCGGTGACCCAAACATACGGGGCAAACCGCAGAAAACGTGCGCCGAGGCCGGCGAGGCCGGAGCTGACCACGTCCTTGTCATCCTGGAGCTCCTCAGCCGAGCGACAGCCGAGGGCCAGGGCCTCCCTAACGCCAGGGGACCCGCTGCCGCGCCTCTGAAGCGTACTCCAAGGCTTGCCAGCACTGCTTCACGGCCTCTCGGACCTAAACTGGACGGCTGAGATGACGGCCGCACGGCCGGCAACTGAAGCTGAGGTCAAGTCGATGCGCGACGACCCGCGGAGCTTCTCCGAAACGTTTTCCAGTGCCCGCCAGCTTGCCTTGACCTCTTTCAGGGACAAGGCACGGGCAAAGACCCTAGCCCTAGTATGAGTTGGGCAAGGCTCCAACAGCCATGTATGCAAGGTCTGGATCTGCACCTGCAAGGGATGGGCGATCGATGTGAATCGGACACGTCCTCGACGTGACAACTGTTCAGTGACTGGGGCAATGACGGATCTCCTCACTGCCATATTGTAAAGCCACTCCATGCTGCTGCACCGCCTGCCCACCAAACACGTCGCGGGCACCAGTTTCAACACACACGCTAGCAAAAGAGTGTTCTGGGTTCTTTCCCTGTGGTGAACCCACCTGCAGCATGAAGTTCCGGTCACTGTAGTAGTTGGACGCGTAGGCCATAGCCTTCATTTTGCTGATATCGTCAGTCTCTACGAGCTCATGCCGAGTTTAAATTACTTCCAAGACCACGACAGAGTAGTCCTCCCACGAGGAAGAAACGAGTGCCATCAAGCAACCGTCAGACTGTAAAGTTGTCCTGCTTCACTGCTTCGGAAAGAACATCCCGGTCTTCTAGGATCCTCATCGTCTTCATAAGGAGGCGAGGCATACTCGAAAGCATCTGCGAAAAACTTTCTGAGATCTGAGCTCTTGTGTTCCACAGAGCATGATCTTCCAACTCTGTGGGCCCTGTCCCTGCACTTCGAAGTTGGTAGAGACTTGTCAGCAAAAGCACGACTTAACAATGCAGCATCCCGGCCTGGCGCATTGCTTGGATCATCACGTCTTTGTTGCCACGCTGTTCAATTGGGGCATACTTCAACCTGCGCTCATCAAGTTATACAGTCGCACACTTCTACGGCCAGGACTGCGCAAACATGCCAAGAAGACGCTTTTGCATTGCCAGCAGCCTGCATCTGCAAGTGAAGTTCCTCAGCCAAAATGTGAAGAAAGTTGCTGATCTGCCGAGTCTTGGCTTGCACAAGCCGTTTAAGGTGCATCACTTGGGGCACACACTGGGATTCCATCGTCATCTTCCACCTTTCTGTACGCGCATCAACGAAGCGAAAGCTGCACTGCACGGGAGAGCAGGACTTCCCAAGATGCAGGCCTGGGGCAGGATTTGCCTCGGCTGCCAGTCTGCTACTGAGTTACTGCGCTGACCGCGTTGTGGCTTGCAGCATCTTGCAGCTTAGCGACACGAAAGGACCGTTGGTGAGCCTCGCGGAAGGAGCCTCGAGCCGAAAGCCACGCCTCATCATGAAGTCAGCCACCTCGCATTGCAGCGCTACACTGCACTGCTACACGCCCAGTTCCGTGTTGACCCAGGTTCCCGGCAGGAAGAGGAATGGGATCAAAGAACTCGAAGTCACCGGTCATGGGCCGTATCATCCCAACCACCTTCCAAGCATGACTCTGAAAGCGGCTTTCTAAATTTACTTTGCTCGCGACACTTGCGAGCAAAAACGGGAGATTTGACCAGCCTGCTGAGAATCGGGATCGATCACATGCCCCTGTTCCAGCATGTGAAAGGTCCTGCTCAGTAGTAATGATTCTGAAACAGACTTCAAACTCTAGGCTTATTTTTATCATGTCTAGTCTGACACGCGCACTTGCCGAAGTGGATGATGTCAGTGCGTCCAGCATCATCATTCCTTTGCGGGGAAACTGTCCCCTCGCTCCGTTGAAGACTCCTAGGATAGCCGAAACACTGGGACATCCACGACCCTGGCCCGACCCTGCTTCGCAGAGCCGCTGCACAAATCCATCAGCGGAGCTTTGTAAGAAGAATTCGTCGAACAGAACAAAATCCTCCGAGTGCTAAATCCCAGAACAGGATCCGGCCACGGCCACCCAAGCAACAAGGTGAGACAATACAACTAGTGGGCGTGCGCCATGGGAAGGTGCCGTTCAAGCAAGCAAAAAGGCTCTTTCAAAGAGGCCCAGACTGCATGACGGCGGGATCCACGCGCTGGCCTGGAATGTGGTCGTAAGACAAGATGAATTTGCGTCACACGCCCTCTGAGGCCCCAAACGCTGTGCATTCCAAATTCCCATGGGCCTAGCGCATGCAATCAAGAAAGAGCTGCAAGTGGTGCCAGGAACCCCGGCGGCTGAGGAATTGGCACGCTGAAGTCTGGAGGATCGAAGACCAGCATAGATGTTGACTGCATCGAGTAAAGATGCCCGTCGTAAAGCAAGGGCTCGTTGCCTGCGAGAACGATTCTTGCTCGGACTTCGTGGTCTCGCTGATTTCAGTGCACTACCCTGTTGCGTTTTGGCGGCCTTTCGGGAAGCAAACGGACTCTGGCATCAAGGAGACAGGCAGCCCAGCAGTCCTGTGCACAAATTTTGTACATGTGTGCGCAAGGAGCGCCGGACGGCGGAGCAGCCACGGGGCGGAGCAGCCGCAGCAGTCCCGAGTGGTAAGCCGAGGGAATGTGCGAGGCGCATGGCTCGGTCCTCACCAGGCACCCAGCAGTGCCCCGCATGGTCAACAAACAGAAATACACCGACCTTGCACAACAATTTAAACCACCGGTCCAGTAAGTCGTTGCTCTCTGAAGAGTAGGCACGCTCCAGTTGGCGCCTGCAGCTTCTCCAAGCAATCCGGGACTATGCAACTCCACGAGGGCCGCGCTGCACTTCTGAGAGACCACGGCGTTGAGTTGGTGTCAAGGCCTGGGGGAGGCACAGGAAGCACCGATATTCGACTGTCACCGAGAAACCACGATGCACCCCACGTGCCTCGTATGCCTTTCGCTGGCGCAAGGCAAGGACCTGTGAGGCTTCGTGTTCGCTGCGGACAACAAGCCCGCGAGCCCAAGCCCAAGCCCGACACCATTTCAGCAGATTGCTCAGGCTTCGGAGGACTCAGAAGATATCGCAAGGGCCGCGGCGTAACTCGCGAGACTGGCAAACTTCGCTCGGTGGCCGGCCGGTAGTAGAGTGTGATCGGAAACAAGTCGGGCGTCGGCACTTCCGGTGCTTCGCCAGGCCTTGCCGCTGAGAATGTGCCACTTTTCTGGCTCATAGACCTCAGGACGTCCGAGCCTGTACCATTTTCCCTTTGCGTCGCGGAGCTTGACATGGTCGTAGCTTGGCTCCTCACAAGCTGTTAGTCAAGTGGAAGATAGCGAAACAGGGAGAGGCATACTCTCATACTCTCTAAGCGTCCTGCCTGAACACCCTCGGTTGCAAACTTGTCCGCCAAGAGCTGCTCCATGTGTTCCCTCTCCAAGTAAGAAATTTCCTAGCAGGTCGAAACGCCCCCTGGAGGATGCCAAGCCAGGGAAAGAATCGGGATCCGGACCAAATCGAAACCACGCTGAGCTCGAGAGGAACTGACCTGTACGCCATTGCCGCATTCCGCTAGCTCCTATCACGTCGCAATGTCAAGCTTCTGACCAGGACTGCGGGTTCCACGACGGGGGCCAGCACTTGTGAGAGCACCTCCTTGAGAGGACACTGCAGTCCACAAGTCTCTGACCGGTTTACATCGAACCTCTCCAGCTTGCCTTGCGAACTTGGGGGGCGACCGCGTGCGTCACCTGCTTGCTGAGCTGCATCTCCTCCACCAGGACTGCAAAGTACTGCTTGCAGCCAATATGTCTGGACTCTCCTGTGGAGTCTCGGGCAATGGTAGTTCCGGCCTTGGCACACTCGAAGGCAAGCACTCAAGTAGCAGCTTACATAGCAGCTCGTTGCTCTGGAAGTGGGAAAGAGAGGCTCTTGTCAGGACATCGGACAAGTTGTCTCGGACACTTCACAAAGTGCTGAACGTCTTCACAGGGCGCAAGAGTTGAGTACCTGCAGTCTGCAGTTGCTGGGTGGTGATGGATCCGGAAGCACACACACACGTTTCAGCATCGGACCATCAGAAGAGACCACGCTTATCCAACCTGCACGACCTCACATTTTCGTAAAGACCCTGACAAAACTCACGCACCGTGGATAACAGTTCCTAGCGAAGTCCGGAAAGCTGGAATGGAGACGTGGCCTGTGTCATCGGTCACCAGCAGACGTTTGCCTGTTGGTCCGGTACCAATCTCCACAACCTTCAACAGGCACGCCCTCACCGGTATGCGACATGAGGTTCGCCGTGCCTTGACTTGGCTTCTGTTCTGCAGCTTCCCCAGCTGCCGGCTATCCAGATCCTCGCTCTCTCGCATGATCCTTAGCCATGCTGCCACGTCAAGGAATCCGAGCATTCACAGCATGGGTAAGTTCCTTCAATTGCTTCGCCAGCTCGGATCAGGGCGCTCCTCCGACGACGTCACAAACGTCTCCAACATCCTTGCACCACAATGCCAAAGGCTCTAGGTCAGCCAAGTAGCTCGGGCCAAGGATGCAGCAAAGCGCGCTGTGGGTTTGCTGCAGTCGTGCCGTGCTGCTTTCGCAGCGGCTTCAATCCTGCTGGCACGTGTTCCTACGCCTCATGCTTTGCTTGACCGCCCCCAGCTGCCTTGCCCAAACCTGCTAAACAAAACCCCATATTATCATGGAGGTGACCTCTTTGCCCGAGCTTCGCCTCGCAGCTCCTCCGGGATGTCTTTAAAGGATGTAGGAGATGCACCGTTGCCCCTTGCATCCAACGTCCTTCTCGACGATTCGAATGAGAGTTTCGCCTGTGGTGGCCACCACACTCACCTTCGCTTCGAGCACAGGCAATACTCGCCACCACAACTGCTCAAGATGTGAAGATGTGAGGCTCGGACCCATCCTCTCAGGCCGTCTGTGTCTTCGATCGCGATCCGCTTGCCAGTAGGCCCTGAACCTTCTCCGCCAAATGCTGACGCATCGCTGCATGTAGGTTGAAACTTAAGATCCCGCCTACTTCCACGACTTCTGCTCGGCACCTCACATGATGACATAGCACATATAGCGCAGACACATGCAGCATGCCGACTCGATCAACTCGATAAACCATTCTCCGTTCTAAGCCAGTGGCCCATCCACAAGCTGACCAATCTTGTCACTGTCAAGCTCTTCCGAAGCACGGACTAACCTTGATTCCGCAGTGCTCATGCCGTGTAGTTTCCTGTCTCGACCTCTGGCTAAAACATGAGTGGCCGGCGCACCACCGACGACTTCGCAAATGTCGCCAACATCGAAACGCGCTGTGGGCCTGAACATGTCAGCCAAACGTCACTTGCATGATCCCAGTGTGGATGTGGCACCACATTGAAGGTGGTTGACAGAAGGGAATGCTAAAGCACACATGTTAAAGCACACTGTGGACCGAACTTGCCGGCGTCGTTGCGCAGAAAGGATACGGCACCTCTTCCAATGCGAGCAGGTCACCATGTTGGCCGTGGCCAGAATCCAGAAGAAGATAATCAAGGCTACGACCTGCATCATCGTTCGAGTTGTGCTCGCGCAGCACATCTTTGCTTGGACCCCATGAAAAGGCCTGAAACTTCAGCTTGGCTGCTCCAAGCAGAACCACTTGTACACATCACATTGTAACGGCCTGGTCCAACTTCGCGAGGTTCTGTGTCGGTTGCTGTGCATTCTCCCTCTGCCGTCGTGCCACTGGTGCTGACGGCCGATTGAGGAAGCCAGCTTGCCTCGGCATTCCAAGGGTTCGTGCACGCTCGTTTCTGTGAACCGTTCTTGCAAGCAAGGAGCATCAGCTGCTCATGAACGATGGCCTTGCAGCAACAACACGCGAACCCTCAACAGCGGACGCCGATACTTTGCCGCCACATCCGCGATAGACACTGCAGCTGAATCCGATTCCTTCACCCAACGCACCTCATCCCCCTTCACGACAACATGCTGTGTTTGCAAGACACCCTCTGCTCTCTAAGTGTGAAGCTGCTGCTACCACTGCAAGCGAATGCGGGCAAATGCCATGCTCGGACGCCTATCGATACCAACGACACTGCATATTAACTTTGTACATCGTACCCCGAATGAAGCTGTGAAGTTTCTTTTGCGACAGCTTGTTCGTGTTCTTGCATAGGATACAACATCGTACTCATACTGATGTCGAACATGTGCCGCTAACGCTTGAACCGACATGCTCGGGTGAAAAATCCGAAGCTCGAACTGTTATTACCCGGACATAGAATATGTGTGTGTGTGCTTCTATCAGTTGATATCCACAAATCTTTAATGCTCCTGGTGGTGCAAAGTTTGCTGGACGGCTTCACGAATTCCAACCACCATGACAACAACAAACGCTTCTGGTGCTTTGCGTTGTCACACCCTCAATGCTCGAACACAAAAAAACTTCCATGTTGTGGCATTTCAACATTGAGCTCGGAACTTGTTGCGTTCGTTCTTTGCGATGGTGAAACCAAAACTTTCCCAGTTCTCCAACTTCTCCAAAATCATGTTGTAATCTCGATCTTCGTGCACCCTGCGTTAACAAGTGAAGCAAGTGGACCAAGTGGACCAAGCGTCAACATCACACACCAATGGCTCCAAAACGCCAACATAACAGGAAGCAGTGGCTATGATCACTTCCACCTGGCTTCTTAGTCACGTCATCTGCATCGCCTATCAACCAATTTTTTTGCGGGTGTGGGCCTTGTAGACAGCAGCTAAGCTCGGTTCCAATCTAAACCATAAAACAAACAAACAAAACAGCGGTTTAACAAGAGCCCGTTACAGACTGCAGGTTCACAATCTTCACAAAGTTAGTCTGTCCAGAAACGCTACACTACAAAGCCTCCCTGCCGCCACCCCAAAAATGCAGTGGAGCTCCAAGAAAAGTCTTTGGCCCGTTACTCGTTTCTTTCGGCACGTCAGTCTTGCGCACCTGCCTGCGGTCTTATCCCATTTGTTGAAATCTAAACAAATTCTTACATGTCGACTCCAGCAGGTGTGCTCCATCTGAATTTTTGAAGAGGGGGCGCATGGATTGGGTTTTCAGTCTCCAGTCCTTGTCCTCACTTTTACGGGGCGGTTTCTTCTGCGGCCACCTTCAAAGCCTTGCAGCATCTTCGCTTGAACAGGTAACTTTACATTCATCGGCTCCCTGTCCACCTCGTGCCAATGTTTCCTGACAAAAGAGCAGGCCGGCGTTGGACTTTGCTGCTGAATTCTTGAAACCAGCATCGATGCATCGAAAAAATTGTGACAGACTTTAAAGCAAAATGCTGTTGCCGTGGACTTTGGTGTGCACGACAACGCAGAAACGAAGCTTGCGGGTTGCTCGTTGTCCGACGGCCAGGCCACATCACGGTGAGGGGGCTTGAAGGGGGGCTTGAGAAGGCTTGCACAGAAGGACACGCAACAAACAATAAGAACAGAAAAAACGTCTTCTTCACAACAAGCAGAAATCACATGAAAGCGCGACAAGAGGGTTTAAAAACGTTTGAAACAAAACGGCTTCAAGCCTCTTCTCAAGCCCCCTTGAAAGTCCCCCCTAGCTCCCTTCTTAAGGGGCTTGAGAAGGGGCTTGAAGCCCCCTTCGAGAATTAGGAGACCCCCCTTCTTAAGCCCCCCTTGAGAATCCCCTTGAAACCCTTTGGAGAAGCTCCCCTTCTCAAGAATTTTGGAGTCCAGAATTCTCGAAGGGGGCTTCGTTCGGTTTAGGCTTCCGTTTCC